>CAUYPK010088614.1:0-42739 GCA_963574355.1 Loris lydekkerianus
GTCCAAGAACACCAAAAAAGTTCACAGGTAAGGCCTTTCCTGTTTGCAGTCTCACTGCTGCTTGTACTCACGGTTGCCGGCATGATTAGGTTGATTGAACACACGCAGCCACTTGCCAGTTTTCCACTGTTTTTGTCTTCCTCCTGGGGTCCAGAAGTCCCTTGCTGACTCCCTGTATCCTCAAAGGGATGATCATAGGCAGATCCCACCAGCCAGAGATGTCTGGAGTCTTGTCTCCCCAGACTCACCGAGCCCAGTTACAGGGAAGCTGTTACTCAGCTGCCATCTTTAATCCTCCCCCGGCAAATCCTTTTGACTCTACCTTCAAAACACATTCAGAATTTGACATCTTCATTAGTTCTGCCACTACTGCCACATGCCTTGTTACCTTTATCTTTTGCTTGGATTAAAACGATCGTCAGACCATGTCACTCTTCCAGTTTTTCCCATGAGTATAGGCCGGAAGCCTTGGGAGCCCTACCTAGACTCTTTCTGACCAGGCTCCTGTCACCCTCTGACCTCTGACTTCCTCCTGCCACCTGCCCGACTCCAGCCTCCCAACCCCCAGCACATCCCTCGGACAACCACACTCCCAAGCACACTTCCTTCTCAGGGCTATTCAACTTGCTGTCCCCTTTTCTTAGTTTCCTGTTGCAGCTGTAATAAATTACCACAAATGTAAAGGCTTGACACAGCATAAATTTATAATTTTATAGTTCTGGAGGTCAGAGTCCTAAAATCAAGGTGTCTGAAGGGCTGCATTTTCTCTGGAGGCTCTAGGGGTGAATCTGTTTCCGTGCCTCATCCAGATCACTAGATGCCACCAAGAGTTGGCTCATGGCCCCTTCCTTCATCATCAAAGCCAGCAGTGTCACGTTTCTAATCTCTCTGACTCCATCATCAAATTACTTTTTCTGACTTTGAGCCTCTAACCTCTCTCTTATCAGGACTTTTGTGTGTACATGGAGACATCCAGATCATCCAAGATGATTGCAGCATCTCAAGACCCTTATCACATGTGCAAAGTCTTTTACCATGCAAACTAACATATTCATAGGTTTTGGGGACTAGGACATGAACATTTTTGGGGACTATTATTCAGCCCATCACATTCCTCTACCTTGAATATTCTTCCTCTAATTATTCATACATCTTCCTTGCTTCCCTCAGGTCAACTCTAATGTCACCTTAACATCAAGATCCCTTGGCTACGCTGGGTGTGGTGGCTTACACCTGTAATCCAACACTCTTGGAGGCCGAGACAGGAGGATCACTTGAGCTCAAGAGTTCGATACCAGCCTGTCTCGAAGAGCAAGACCCTGTCTTTACTACAAACAGAAAAATTAGCTAGGCATTGAAGCAGGTTCCTATAGACCCAGCTACTTGGGAGGCTGAGGCAGGAGTATCACTTCAGCCCAGGAATTTGAGGTTTCTGTGAGCAATGACCCCATGGCACTCTATCCAAGGTGACAGAGTGAGACTCTGTTTCATAAAGAAAAGAAATAAAAGAGCTCCCTTGACCATCCCACCTGAAACAGCTACCTCCCACCTTACCCGTGCCCCCCTCCTCCCCACCCTCTGCTATTTTTGCGGCACTTGTCACACACTCACTGACATACCATACCGTCTTGTCCGTCTCTCCCAAGGAGAATTCAAGCTATATGAGAGCAGGGATGTTTTACTGCTAGATCCCAGCCACTGGACTATGCCACTGTATGAGTCAGTAAATATTTGCTGAAAGAATGAATGGCTCACAACAATGCCAAGATCCCAGTACCTGGATATTGGGTACTCAGCTGGGCTGTGAGACCGACAAACACCAGCAATGAACTTGTATTGTAAGGCAAAGCCCCCAAAGCAGAGAGAGAGAACTGTATAGTCCACTTTAAGCGGGTTCTTCATGCCAGTTGCCACGTAATGGACACTTACTCTGTCTGCCTCCCTCAGCCGACACTGTGCCTGTGTTGTCCCACTGATCCTCCTACCACCAAATGGATGCGGGGCGGGGTTTCTTTCTTTTTTTTTTTTTAGAGACAGAGTCTCACTTTGTCATCATTGGTAGAGTGCTATAGTGTCACAGCTCACAGCAACCTCAAACTCTTGGGCTCAAGCAATTCTCTTGCCTCAGCCTCCTGAGTAGCTGGGACTACAGGCACCCGCCACAACACCTGGGTATTTTTTTGTTGCAGTTTGGCCGGGGCCAGGTTTGAACCCACCACCCTTGGTACAAGGGGCCGGTGCCCTACCCACTGAGCCACAGGCACTGCCCATGGGGCAGGGTTTCCATGTTGCAGAGGGGTCTCTGGGAGTTAGAGCATGAAGGGCTTGCCCTACGTACAGACTCACCTCTGCTGAGTCCAGAGCTCACATCCTAAAGCAGATGGCACTGTCTGTCCATTCAGAATAAAAGCAGCCTCCTCTCTATCCCTGGACACAGGTGCAGTGGTGCTAACATTCCTAATTCTTGCCATTACCCCGGGAAAGTGAGCCGGTCAGATTCTCATGCTAAAATCATGTGATGAATTTATTCCACTGCTCCTGTCCTCACAGAACACCTGCTGCCTGCGCTCCCTCCAGAAAGCAGGCCCCCTTCCCTAGCACACAGGGTGAGAGCCTTAGCTCCACCCCCTCAGTAAAGGTTTGTGACACATCAAACCCCCTGCGGTATAGTGCTTTATTTCACCTTTAAATAGCTTTGATTTTTCAATCAATTCCCTAAATGCCACCAGAATACAAAGAAATAATGGGATTCCAGGAAGGTCAAATGATTTGTTGGTAATGATTGCCTGCCTCTGCATTTGGAAGCAGATGGCTTTCTTCTCTTAGGTTTTTTTTTTTTTTTTTCTTTTGAGGCAGAGTTTTACTTTGTCGCCCTTGTTTGAGTGCTTTGCTGTCATAGCTCACAGCAACCTCTAACTCTTGGGCTCAAGCAATCCTCCTGAGTAGCTAGGACTACAGGCCCAGGCCATCACACCTGGCTATTTTTAGCAACAGGGTCTCACTCTTGCTCAGGCTGGTCTCGAACTCCTGAGCTCAAGCAATCCACTTGCCTGGGCCTCCCAGAGTTCTCTTGGGTTCTTTCCAGGGCAGGCCTGGGAGACGTGGGCATCTTCTCCCCCTCCCTCTCTCAGCCTTTCTGGCCTTCAGATCCCAATTGCTTCTTTGTCCCAGCCCTACCCAGGAAGGACTGCCACAGTGTTTTAAACCCAAGGAGGAGTACAGCCTCAAGGCAGCCATAAAAGTTTATCAAGCACTGCTTTCCCTGCATAAATTAAACTGAGTCCAGCAGCACCGAGCTCTTAAATTAGGAAGGGGCAATAAGAAGAAAACCATTTCTTTGGACCCTTTTATATTTTTCCAAATTCCTCTTAATTTTTCACTTCATTCTGGCGTTGGGGGATTTTCTTTCTTTCTTCATAATGATTTTATTTCCCATAATTTCTTAGGGATGGACAGAGTGCTTGTTTGTTTGTTTCTCAGACCTATAAACTTGCTCTGCTCCTAACCTGGCTACCTAGAGGCAGAAGCCCAGAGCACTAACGAGATCAATTAACACAGGAGCAGCAGCTGCAGTGGCCACCCCCACTGACACACAAATTATAGACGATCACTTTCTTTCAGGCTTGAGGCTGCTTCTCTTCCTTCAGGAGGCCTCAAAGAATCAATCACTTTTCTTATGAACTCATTCATCATTACAATGAAGGTGCTTCTCTTCACCAACAAAATCATTCAGGCTGCAGCTTCAGCCTGTTTCCTTCGTATTGTTTTCTGTCTCCCGGATTAGTCTTTCTTAGTTAGAGTTTGATTATTTTCTCTTGATTTTTCTATACTTTTGTTTCATAAAATGCTCTCTTCAGCACCATTTTTTGATCCCCTCTCCAATTTTCCTCTTTTTTCTAATCAGAGCTCCAAATATACTATAGATACCAAATAAATGTTTCACATTAATAAATTCTACATCACATGTCCTGTACTTAACAGCTTATATTTATTGAGCATTTTCCATATACCATCTTGGTGCCAGGCACCTCCAATACTTTTTTCTCCTGAATACTCAAAGCTACCATGTGCTGGGGCTGGGTGGGGGCAAGCAAGGTGCTTGGGGCACAAAACATAAGATTTTCACTCTCAGGGTTACCCAAGTACAAGCAACAGCAACTGACAGTGCCTGACCTTGGTCCCAGCTCTTGTCATTCCTTTTATCTCCATCTCCATTTCAACATATGAGGAAATGAGGCTTACAGAGGGCCAGTCACCTACCCAAGGTCACGGAGCTAAAGAACAAAGCAGAATATGAACAAAGGACTGGTTGACTCCAGAGGCCAAGCTATAAGAATTATAAAGTGTACCCAGAGTGGCCAAACAACTTCTTTTAAAGGGTGAAGTTCTTAAATATGAAGAGACAGCCAGGCACCTTCAGACATTTGAGGAAAGTCTCTAACACAAGTGCCAGAGATCCAACTAAACAAACAGAGAAAGAAACTCAGAGAACCCTAAAGCTGAAATAATGCAGAAAGCAGAAGAAAACTTCAAATAAACTAAACTCGGTATCCTTAAAGAATTGGAAGATAGGCTTGGTGCCCATAGCACAATGGTTATGGTGCCAGCCACATACACCGAGGCTGCCGGACTCCAACCCAGCTCAGGCCAGCTAAGCAACAATGACAACTGCAACAGAAAAAAAGCCAGGCATGGTGGCAGGCGCCTGTAGTCCCAGCTACTCAGGAGGCTGAGGCAAGAGAATCGCTTAGCCCAAGAGTTTGAGATTGCTGCGAGCTGTGACGCTATGGCACTCTACCAAGGGCAACCTAGTGAGACTCCGTCTAAAAAAAAAAAAAAAAAAAAAATTGGAAGATATTGCATCCATGAGATACGAACAGGCTAAGAAAGGAGCATCCAGAGAATAAGAAAACATTTGTACAAACTAAGAAGTTCATAATAGAAAAATGAAAAAAAAAAAAAAAGTATTTTTTTTCTGAGACAGAATCTCACTCCATGGCACTGGGTAGAGTGCCGTGGTGTCATGATAGCTCATAGCAACCTCAAACTCTTGGACTTAAGCCATCCTCCTGCCTCAGTTTTTCTATTTTTAGTAGAGACAGGATCTTGCTCTTGCTCTGGCTGGTCTCTCCGGCTGGCCAATGCTTGATGCTCTCCTGAGCTCAAGCATTGGCCTCCCCGAGTGCTAGGATTACAGGTGTGAACCACTGCACCTGGCCCTGAAATGAGTATTTCAATAGAAGAGTTGGATAGTAAGATTGGAGAAATCATCCAGGAAATAGAATAAGACGATGAAGAGGTAAACAATAGGGGAGAAAACATAAAACCATAGAACAAATTCAAGAAGTCTAACCTCAAATTCACAGGAGTTCCAGAAAGAAAAGAGAGCAAAAATGGGGAGTAGGAAATTATTTAAGAAATAATACAAGAATATTTGCACAAAGTGCCTGGAGTATTGGCTAAAACAAATGTAAAATTTTAGAGCCCCAGAGATCAAAAGATGATCATAAAAACATCAGAAAACACTAAGGATCAGGAATCAGAATGGTGTTCAGACTTCTCACCGTTTCACCAAAACCCCTGGAAACTAAAAGACAACAGAGCAATGCTTTCAAAATTCTGAAAGGAAATGACTTCCAAACTGCCAGTTAAATGTGAGAATGGATTATAAAGACATTTTTCTGACAAGCAAAGTCTAAAGAAATTCACTATCTGTGGACCCCTTTTCAAGATGTTACTCAAGGGTGTGATTCAACAAAACAAGGGAGTAAGCCTATAAAAAGTGGCCCAGGAAACAGCTAGTCCAATGAAAGAGAGAAGTGAGGAGGATTTTCAGTCAACACTGTGCAGTAGATCTAGAGATCTTAGTTCAGAGTGGAGCCGCCATGAAGGTCACCAGACATCTGGGTTCAAGCAATAACAAGGAAAAAGACCTGATGGCTTACCTCATGTGTTTGATTATGTTAAGTAGAATTTTGGAAGAGGTTGGAAGAATTAGTGAGAGGCACTTAAAAATCTGAGCAAACATAAACAAGGTGATTATTAACTCTGGGAAAAACAAAGCATTGCGTAATTATAGTAAACTCTGAGACTTATCTATGAACAATATTTAACAATATTTGCAGAAGTATGTCAATATCAATTCTGAATATTGATTTATCCCAAACAAGTAAAATACCATACTGAAGAATGATTGTGAGTATGTAGGTACATGTGTTTATATAATGTAAAAGTTAAATTCTCCTCTTCCATAGTAGGAAGTTAACATATGTCTAGAATGAAAAGAATCAAGAAATATATTACTTAAACCTGGAGAGGAAAATATGAGAAACATGTCTAAAAGAATTGTGAGGGCCTGGGCCTGGTGACTCATGCCTGTAAAGCTAGCTTCTTAGGAGGCTAAAGTGGGAGGATCACTTGAGGATGAACTTGAGGTCAGGAGTTCAAGACCAGCCTGGGCAAAACAGTGAGACCATGTCTCTACCAAAAACAGAAGAAAAAAAAACTTAGCTGGGAGTGGTGATGCACGCCTGTAGTCCCAGCTACTTAGGAGACTGAGGGGAGGTGGATGGCTTCAGCCCAGGAGTGTGAGGTTGCTGTGAGCTATGATCAGGCCACTGCACTCTAGCCTGGGTGACAGAACTAGAATCCCCTCACCCCCCAAAAAGAGTTGAAAGTTCTCGCCTCTGAAAAGTGGGCTTCAAGGATGGCAACATCCTGAGGTAAGGGATCTCTGCTTTGCATTATAAAACATGTAGCACCTATTGATGTTTAAAAAGATATACTTATTACTTTGATCAAAATTAATATTAAAATTACTTTCAATATTAGCCTATTCAAATGCCTTTTTTCCCCTCATAAAACAAGAACCTAGAAAGGAAAAATATCCCCTCTTTGGGACTTTTTGCTCTTTGAACAAAATATACTGTCTGACTCCCTCCTCTCTTCCTTTACTATAGAACAGAGCAGTAGCGTTAATAATCCCAAATGGCATATCATCTTCCACCCAATATTCAGCTTTGAAATTAATTTTACAGATATGGTTGACCACACGCCGGTTATAAATTATATTGTGAAAAGCCAGTTCATGACAAATTGAAACATTGTCCACCTATCCCACAGGCCCCCCTCCTTTAGGTTAAAGTTTCCCACCTTGGGCTCGGCGCCCATAGCTCAGGGGTTAGGGTGCTGGCCAATGCACAGGGCTGGTGGGTTCGAACCCAGCCTGGACCTGCTAAACAATGACAACAACAACAAAATAGCCTGAGTTTGTGGCGGGCACCTATAGTCCCAGCTACTTGGGAGGCTGAGGCAGGAGAATCGCTTAAGCCCTAGAGCCTGAGGTTGCTGTGAGCTGTGACACCATGGCACTCTACTGAGGGCAATATAGTGAAACTTGGTCTCATAAAAAAAAAAAAGTTTCCCACCTTGCTTGAAACCAGCTGTCAAATTCAGAGGCCCCAACCTCCAATTGCCTTTTAGTCACTAACTCAAGAAGTGTTCATTACACTTTCCACAATGCTCAACAGTGACTCAGCTGTCTAGGGTAGTGGAAATACTAGAAATCATCACTGTCTCCAAGGAACCTAAAATTCAGTTAAGAGAATAGGCCCTGAGCAGAACCAAAAAACAAAATAACAACAAATGACCAGTCACTGGTGAGCAAAGCAAGACAGAACTGTTTGCAGAATTCAGTGTGCAACAGGGAAAGAGAAATGTGCTGTTTGAATGCAGAGGTGGGCAGACCAGGGGACAGCCAGAGTGAGCTCCAGAGAGGAGGAGACACTTGGCCAGTGTGCTCAGAAGTCACCTCCTGTTTCGAATGGTCTTTCTGGAGTTCCCTGACTTGGCACTCCTCCCATCCCTCCTCACTCCCCCTGCACTAACACTGTATTTTGAACATGCTTCTGATGCTGCAGTCCTCACACTGCATGACGACTTGTAACTGTTCATGAGTTAGCTCCTGGGCTGTGTATCTTCGTAGCTCCAGCTACATCTCAGCCCAAGAGCTGAATGAAAAAAGGAATACTGTCAAATGCCAGGAATAAGATGACATCTATGACATAGCATGTGACACCAGAAGTGGGCCCCCTGCCCCACGCTGCTTCCCTTTCTGACCTCTGGGAGAGGGACCTGAGCTCCAGCTGGGCCTGGTACATGGTGGATCCCCAGAGCACTCTCAAGCCACCTCCCAGGCCTGGAGGGTTGGCTGCCACATCCACGGCACTCAGAATGCCCCTCAGGGTGCTAGTCCTCCCCTTATTTCTCCCAGACCCAGAGCAACCCAGCAGTGGAGGCCGGCCTTGGTGGGGAGCGAAGCTCTGTGTGGGGCCTGCATGCTTCCCCAGATCTGGGGGTCACCTGAGTACATTCTGTGAGAGGAGACAAGACCACCCAGGAGACTGCGGCCCAGCACACCCACGCTGAAGCTGCTCACTCTGTCCTGCCTCTGACTTCCAGCCCCCTGCCAGGTGTTTAAGGGTAGCCCCCTCCAAGACAGGGCCCTGATAACACACCTCCCTCCCAGGTGCCCATGGGCCAGGCTGAGGTGATGCAAGCACGTGGCCAGCCACAGTGCCTGGCGTGCCACGCAGCTCTGGGTGGGCAAATGGCACTGTGGCTGCTATCGCCCTTATCCCCACCCCCTCGCTGCACTACCGGTTCTCACACATAGGAGACAGAGCACAGCAGCAGCCTGAAGGCTGACAGCAGCTCTAACCATGACTTGCACTTTTCATAACTCTGTTTTTTTCTTGACCCAGTTTAAAATTAAAAAGTAAGGTTTTGGTCGCTTTTCTCTTGGGCCCAGAGATTGTGCTAGTTTGCCTGGCTGCAGGTGGAATGTGTGAACTAGACAGTGTGCAGGAGGGACCCTCTCAGCAGCTGGGAAGGCCGTGCTGTGCCAAGGTCAGGGCCAAGCCAGCCTTCCTGGGCTCTGCTCCTGCTCTCCGGGAGGGAGTGGGGAGCACTCAGCAGGGACAGCCTGTCTTCCTCCCACATTTCCCCTACTTCCTGACCACCCAGCTGTCCTGGGACCACCTAAGACATTTTTAGAAAATGTTCCTGTCCAGACCCATCTTTGAGAATTCTGATCTTGGTTTAGGATGTGGTTCAGTCACTGGTATTTATAAAAAGATCCTTTCTCACGCCTGTAAGCCTACCACTCTAGATGGCTAAAGTGGATTGCCTGAGCTCAGAAGTTTGAGACCAGCCTGAGCAAAGGAAGATCCTGTCTCTACTAAAAACAGAAAAAAATAGTGGGGCATGTGGTGGGTGCCTGTAGTCCTAGCTACTTCGGAGGTTGAGACAGGAAGATTGCTCAAACCCAGGAGATTAGGATTGCTGTTAGCTATCACACTATAGCACTCTACTCAGGGCGACAGAGTAAGACTCTGTCTCAAAAAAAGAAAGAAAGAAAGAAAATAAGACCCTTCATGGTAGTAACGTGCAGCCAGAGTTAAGATGATGCAGCCTAATGGGACTTGGCTGCTGAGTTAACCACTTCCTGCAAAGTTGCACTTGGACAAGTCACTCTGCACGGGGTGGGCATGTGTGCTCAAAAGTCAGGTGACTCAGGTTTGTTTCTGGCTTTGTCACTCTAGGCTGTGTGTAACCTTGGGCAAATTGTCTAGCATTTTTGAACCTCAGTTTCTTTATCTATAAAATGAACTCAAAACAATAGTCCCTCTTTCACAGCCTTGTAGTGAGAACTAAATGAAATCGAGCATTGCATTAGGGCTTTGCAGAGAAACAGAACCAATAGTCCTGGTCCAAAGGCCAGAAAAGACCATGTGCCAGCTAAAAGCAGCCAAGCTTCCTCACTGGAGGAAGGGCCAGGCTTTTCCATTCAGCCTTCAACTGATTGGAGGGGCCCACCCATGTTAGGGAGATGATCTCTTGTGCTCAGTCCATGGGCTCACATGTGACTCTCATCCAGAAACCCCCTCTCAGTCACAACCAGAATGATGTTTGGCCACTGGTCTGGGCATCCCGTGGCTCAGTCAGGCTGACACAAAAAATTAACCATCATAGGCATGTAAAGTGGTTAGTACAATACTTGACAGGTAATTACTGTTAATTGCTATTATTAATAATTATTGTTATCACTTGGAGATGACACTCATTTCCTGCCTAATCTTCCAAGTGGAGAAAGATTTAGGATTATTCAAGCCCCTTGGCTAATGAATTCTGCAAATTACCACATGAACAGTGTCACCCTGGGTCATTTCTTTTCTCTATACTCTCCCCAGTCCTCTCCCATGCAGGCCTTTTTTTCTCACTCATGACAGCAATTTCGCTCTTTCATATACTGCCTTTTTTTTTGAAACAGAATCTTGCTCTGTTGTCCAGGCCAGAGTGCTGTGGCATCAGCCTAGCTCACAGCAACCTCAGACTCCTGGATTCATGCAGTCCTCCTGCCTCAGCCTGCTGAGTAGCTGGGACTACAGCTGCCCGCCACAACAGGGCCTGGCTCATTTTTCTATTTTTAGTAGAGACAGGGTCTCATTCTTGCTCAGGCTAGACTCAAACTCCTGAGCTCAGGCAATCCACCAACCTTTGCCTAGGGTTACAGGCGTGAGCCATTGCAACCAGTCCATATGCTGTTTCTGAAGTATTTTCCAGGGGCTACATCACTTCACACTGGCCTCTGCCCTCAGGAGAATCCCACAGCTGCTTCTCAGCCCGAGTGGCAAGCTGAACCATTTTTCTGGCACAACAGGCATGCAGCTTGGGCCCTGGCGCCTGCTTTGCGAGGCATAAACTCCAGACACATGTGGACACGCTGAACAATCACTCTTGCTGACACCTACCACCTGTGTGGTCATTGGGCTTAAAAAGCCACCCTTATTTCCTCTAGGGGAAGGGTACTGTGCTTTGGCTGGAGCTGCCTCCTCCCAGCCCATGGGCTGGGATGCCGTGTGGCCGTGGACTTGTGCTCACCAGCTCTCCTCCTGACATCTGCCCTTTAAAGGAAGACCTGGGGCTCAGGAGCCTGGGTTCCAAGAGATAACATGAAACAGAGGCATGCTGAGGAGACCAGGAGGTGGCAGGAACAGGCAGGAGACTGTAAGGCTTCCCTCCTCCCAGGGCCGCCTTTCCCCAGGTGTCTCTATCCGCTGAGCTGTGGATCCTGACAGCAGGGTGCTGACTGGACAGCTCTCCCCTAGGTTCTGCAGAAATGGGGGAGAGG
This sequence comes from Loris lydekkerianus, assembly GCA_963574355.1. Taxonomy (NCBI): domain Eukaryota; kingdom Metazoa; phylum Chordata; class Mammalia; order Primates; family Lorisidae; genus Loris; species Loris lydekkerianus. Next base: position 11,192 of record CAUYPK010088614.1, read on the forward strand.
GAACCAGGAAAAGTCAGAGGCCACTTTCTGAGGAGGTGAACCATGATCTGTCATATGAAGGCTGATTAAGCCCTGACTAGGTGAAGGGAAGAGGAGCAGAGGGAATGAACAGTGTGTGCAACGGTCCTGGGACAGGAAGAACTCGCAAGAACTGAAGTAAGGCCTTGTGGCTGGCATGAGGGAGTGAGAGTGAGTGTGGATCCCAGGAGCTCACGTGGTGGTGCATGGGCTTTTGCGCTGTGTGGACAATTGCTCCTAAGACAATTTGCTCCTAAGACAATTGGAAGCCACTGAGGGCCCTGGCAGCAGGAGATGCTATGGCCAGATTTCTATTTTCTGCTTAAAATCCTGTATTATTTCTAATGAAAGCTTCCCCTTCTGACCTCGGCAGCATCACAGCCAACATGTGTCAAGCACTTCTCTGTGCCAGGCAGGTGCTAAGTACTCTGCCTGAATTAGCTCCCTCTTCTACAGAGCCCTGCTGCATGTCCAGGGCCCCATTTGTCCTGGTCTTTTCTAGGTTCCCTCTTGCTTCTTTGCAAAGAGTGAGGAGTGGTTTCTAGCTCCTGAGATATTAGCATGGTGAGCCAGACTCACCCCTCATGATCTCACATCTCATATACTTACAGCTGGGATTCTCACTGGGCCGGTGGCTTGGGCCCATCATCTCAGCTGCTCAGGAGGCTGAGGTGAGAGGATTACTTGAAGTCAGGAATTCAAGACCAGCCTGGACAATAGAGTGAGACTCCATCTCTTTAAAAAAAAGGAGAGAATCGAGGATTCTTAGGACCAGAAGTACCCCGAACATTCATCTTGTTCAAACTGTTCTGCTACGTGAACCTACTCCTTTAAAAGCCACTACTTGGTGGTGAAGGCCAGCTGAAAAGATCCTTCCAGATTGAGAGCTTGCATGCAGGGCCATGAGAGGCTTCCTAATTCTTCACCCCCTAAGTGAACTACCCCAAATTGTTGGCCTTCCTCCCCTTGTTGGGACTGAAGCTGCCTGGACAGCTGACCCCAAGTGCAAGGTTGTCTAAAACAAGGGACTGAGCCAGGATGTGCAAATTCATCTATTATCAAGTCACCCCATGCATTTGGTGAGCAGTGAACGAGGAGTAGGGAGCACAAGCTCCTCCTTTGTGAAGGGTGTCCTTCACAGAGTGCAGAAAGACCTACTTACAAGCCGGGCAGGAAGGCTGGAGGCTGGGGGATGGTGTCCTCTAATAACCACCAAGCACCTGGCACTTGATACACATAGTCCGTATCCTAACACTGATCCATTTTACAGATGGGGACACTGAGGCTCCATGGTTATCCAGTCCTGGTCACATGCCTCTCAAGTGACAGAGTTGGGGTTTGAACCTGGAGTCATCCCTGTTCCAGAGCCTCTTTATGTGACAGTATCATCCCTTCCACTGGTACCGAGTGGTCTAAGCCTCTCTGGGCAGAGGAGCTGAGCACAGGTGTTGTGTCCACTGCTTAGGTTAGCCCACTTTTACAATCTAGCAGTCAGCCCCTACTGACTACTGAGACAGCACCGTGGGTATTCAGAAGCAGTCCCTACCCTGCTTATACCCAAATAAAAACCTATGTTAGCGACCCCCAAGTCCTACAGAGGCAGACAAGACAAACCTCGCTAGTGCCAAGTTATGGGGTATGCAGGGCCCTAAGCTGCAGGCTGTTATAAAAATGACTTATGGGGTGGTGCCTGTAGCTCAAGTGACTAAGGCGCCAGTCACATACACCAGAGCTGGTGGGTTCAAATGTGGCCGGGGCCCACCAAACAATGACAACTACAACCAAAAAAATAGCCAGGTGTTGTGGCGGGCACCTATAGTCCCAGCTACTCGGAAGGCTGAGGCAAGAGAATCACCTAAGCCCAGGAGTTGGAGGTTGCTGTGAGCTGTGACACCACAGCACTCTACTCAGGGCGACAGCTTGAGGCTCTGTCTCAAAAAAATAAATAAATAAATAAAAAGAAAAGAAAAGAAAAAACAACAAAAAAGACTTATGTAATTTTTTGGTTTTCAGAATACTGAAATACATATTGAACACCCTGAATACTGAAATACATATTGAACACCTTCAATATGAATACTGAATACACCCTTCAGAATACTGAAATACATATTGAACACCCTTAACCTGAAAATCTAAAATCTATAATGCTCCAAAATTCAGATCTTTTTGAGTACTGACATGATGCTCAAAGGAAGTACTTATTGGAAGCGTTGGGAGGTGAGTTAGCTGGGCCTCAGACAGCAAAACAGCAGGTGCATTTTCACATGTAGATCTTGATGAAGAGCTCTGAGATCTAGATATAAACTTGAGACTTCAATATATAAATGGCATTTAAAGCTACATGAATGGGGTGGCGCCTGTGGCTCAGTGAGTAGGGTGCTGGCCCCATATACTGAGAGTGGCGCGTTCGAACCTGGCCCCGGACAAACTACAACAAAAAAATAGCTGGGCGCTGTGGCGGGCGCCTGTACTCCCAGCTACTCGGGAGGCTGAGGCAAGAGAATTGCCTAAGCCCAAGAGCTGGAGGTTGCTGTGAAATGTGACTCCACGTCACTCTACCCAGGGTGACAAAGTGAGACTCGTCTCTAAAAAAAATTAAGAATAAAAAATAAGAAGCTATATGAATGGAAGAGACTCCCCTGGGAGGAAAACAGTAGCTAGAAAAAGGCAAAGGGCCCAGGAATGAGCCCTAAGAAAACCCAGTACTGAGCTGAGGCAGCAAAGAAACAATTAAGTGGATATATGTGAGCAGGCAGCAGGATTAAAGGGTCTAAGAGAAAGAAAGTTCTAGATTCAGATTTGTGAGTCTCCAGCATCTAAGATGTGATAAAAACAAACAATGGCAGTGGATGGGAGTGAGAACAGTGAGCCTTAGAGACATCAACCTGTCAGGGGGTGGAGAAGACCTAGAAAGATATGGTGAAGGATCAACTAGAGAAGTAAAAAGAAAATGAAGACAGAATAGTCTCAGGAGCTGATCAGTCAGGATATTTTGACTGCAAGTAATGGAATAACTGACTAAAATTGGTTTAACTGTTAATAACAGGAACATATTTTCTCTTACAAGACCTCTAAAAGTATGTAATTGCAGGGTTGGTTCAGTGACTTAATAAAGAAGGCTTCACTTGGACATTTTTCTCTTGTTTGCAAGATGGCTGCAGCAGCTCCAAACATCACATTTTCACCTATAATGAGTTTTCTCCTTGTGTCCCTTATTCTCCTTTATTAGGAAAGTAAATCTTTCTTGGAAGCTCTCCCAGGAAGACTTTCTCTCAGATTCCACTACCCTGTCCTACTCTAAGGAGACTAGGAAAGTGACTGGCATTTCATTCTCTATCCTCTCAAACTGATCCTCCCACTGACAGAAGAAGGTAGGAGAAAGTCTGGCAACCGAGAGAGCCACTAACGGGGCTTGCATCCAAAGCCCTTAGAACCGAGAGGTTCCAGAAGGAGGGGGGGTAAATAAGGTGGCTTAGGGACATGAACATAAATGCTATAACAGTATAGGGTGTAGGGAACATTTCCTAAAGCAGTTCCAGGAGATTGGGGGAAGAACAGAAACTGAATTACAAGTGACTTGAGAGGGAAGAGGAGGAGAAAGAGTGGAGGGGAAGGGGGAAGGTGATTGGTGGGAGGAGGGAGGGCATCTGGTGGGATCTTGCCTAATGTGCACAATGCAAGGGCATATTTCAAAATAACCAAGAGTAAATTGTAAATGTCTTACCACAAATAATAAGTGAGGTGATGGTTATATTAATCAGTTTGATTTAAGCATTCTACATTGTATATGAAATCACCATATTGTACCCCCTAAATGTATACAGTTATAATTTAATTAAAAATTAAATAAAAAAGAAAAAAAATACAAGTGACTGAGGAGTTGAACGTAGATGAGGAAGTGGAATAGGTGTAGAGCAGTGGTTCTCCATGGTGTGAGATTTTGTCCCCCAGGGGATATTTTGGGTTGGTTGTCACAACTGAGGATTGTCAACAACTATCACAATTGTGGATGCTATAACAACTGTCATTATAGGGGAGTTCTCACAATTGTCACCAATGGCATCTATGTCCTTGGGCATTCCTCCCAGCAGAGAAAGAAGCACCTCCAGTGGGAAGAGGCCGGGAGTGCTACCAAACGTCCTGCACACAACAGCCCCACAACCAAAAATGACCTGGTGCAAGCTGTGTTTGACAAAGGCTGGTCTAGATGATCCTTCCAACAGGTCCGTTTGGAAGGGAAGTAGAGTGGGAGAGGCAGTGGCAAGGAAGGTGGGTGAGACAGCAGGGTGTGTCCGAGGCCCAGAGCAGAGGAAAGGGCTAGTGATGCTCCTAAGTCGGGTGGTGGGTGATGTGGACCTGGAGAGTCAGGAGCTGGGGGGCTGAGGCAGTGTGGGGCGAGGGGCCTCAAACAGGAAGAAGGACACCTGCCACCCCAGAAGAGTGGGGCAGAGCAGGTGTGCCTGCATCTGGAGAAAGACAAAGTGAGGGGACGGGGGAGGGCAGGGGCACAAAAAGAGGGCAGGCCACAAGTGGGAAAGGTCTGTGGGAGGCCTGGCTGAGGTTGGAGGCTGGGTGAGTGCTGGCTGCAGTTCTCATGGCCCATTTCTGAGCTTTATGAACCTAATCATTCTGCGTGTTAGTTTCTCCATCTGAGAAATGGGAGTAACACCTTCTAGGGCTGAGGCGAAGGTTAAGGAGATTAATATACTTAAACCACTCAGAACAGTGCTTGGCCTCAATAAATGCTCACAGGTGCCAGCAGATGCCAAGTTCAATGGAGCATGACTCTTGCTCTTGAGACACTCATAATTCGGTGAGGGAGTCAGGGCTGCTCTGCTCACCCCAACTACCAGCCAGGACAAGGACAGGATGAGGGCAGATCGCCCTCTCCTCTCCAGGGATTTTTGGGGAGTTAGAGCACAGAAGGGCAGCCTATACCCGCTCTATCCTTGGGAGTAATCTCCAGCCCCTTCTCTTGCCTGAGGCCGAGCAGCAGTAGGTATTCCTCTGACTAGGCTCTTCTTCCTTGAGCTCATAAACATCTGTCTGGGTGAGGCAGGAGAGGCTTTTAGGATGCAAGGGGTTGGCTCTAACGAGGGCTCCTCTCCCCAGGGAGGCTGGCTGAGAAAGATCAAGCCTCAGCACTCAAGGCTGACCCCAGGCACCTCACAGCAGAAGGCAGAGCCCAATAAGAAAAGTCACAGCTATAAGTAGGGCACTGGCCTGGGCTTTGTTGTCTGCTAAAGACATCCACTGCCCCCAGTGCTTTGTGCCTTTGGATCTGGCTGCTGCTCCATTGAGGCGGCAGCCTGTGATCTCCTCCTTTTGCTGGAGCTCAAGCAGAACAAGGACGGAGTCTCATTTGTCTGTCTGAGATGGAGACTTTCAGAGCTTGGAAAAATGAGGTGACAAAAGAAGCCAGCCAGCAATTAGGTAATGCCAGCCTGCCTGCCTGCCTGCCAGGCACCCCGCAAGGAGCCTGTCCTGGAGCTTACTAGTGAGCTGGGGGAGGGGAACACGTGAATCCTGGGGCTGGAGGGGTAGTCATGCACCAGGGGAACCACTGGGGTGTGTCGGGACAGAGGGGCCCTGGAAACGGCTGGGTACCTCACCTCTCTGAACCTCACCCCAGAAGACCAGAAAATGCCAATTTTGCCAGGAGGGGGTAAAAGGCCTTCACTCAGTCCTATTGCGATCACAGGTGGTGACACATGGTGGTGATGCTAGTCCCTTCCTTTTCTGGTGTGGCTCCGGAAGTGCCTCCAGGGCAGCAGCTTGCACACCCAGGATCACGAGCCATCCAGTCCCCTCCTCTGTCTGTCCCTAAGAGCTGAGAAGCCCTCCGCAGCCCTGAGAGGTGCCGAGGGACCCTCCCACACAGCTGCCTCCTCCCCCAGCTTCCCTCTCAGGTTCTCTACTGCAGATGAACAAATACGTTGCTTATTCAGCTCTGAATTTTCTCCCACGTTATTCCTATCAAAAAATCTTTACCAAAGCTCTGGATGTCTTCTCTAAGTACCCACATCCCCTTTCTACAACCAGGCGTTTGTTTTGGGGGGTTGGGTTTCTTTTCAGCCCATGAATTCTCTGGTCGTGAGTTTAAGTTCTGGCTTCACTATTTGCTGACTGTGTGGGAAAGTCACTTAACCTCTCTAAACCTTAATTACCTTGTCACACAAAAATTTATAGAAATGTTTCCCCCAACTGTTGTCTCAGCACCTTCAGAATAGACCTTTAGCCAAGGAATCATAGAAAGTCTTGTTTTCCAAATAAAGAAACAGGGAAGTTACACTCCTACTTTGGAACACACAGCGAGGGGCAGCACCTAACTCCAAATCCCCCCTCATTCTACAGGATCAGCGTGGGTAAGAATCTTCTTTCAGTTTGCTTCTCAGAGCTGTTGTGACGTTCAAAGGGCATCTTCATTTGCTTATTTAACAAACACTGGGTGAGGCCACAGTGCGCCAGCCTTGGTCTCCTGAAGCAAAGGGTCCCAGAAGCTGAAAGGAGCTGGGCAGATGTGTGCCACCAGTTGGGGCACTGTCCCCTGGCAGAGAGCCTGTCCTTTGGGGCTGCTAGAGCATGGCCGGCATGTGGCACAGGGCAGGAGCTGCCTTAACTCAGTCCAGCAATGAGCTGTCGTCTTCCCTCTTCCCAGGTCTCTCTTCCAACCCCTCTTTCCCCCAACACACACACACATACTTCATCCTCATCCTCACAACCACCCTGCCTAGGAGGTGTCATTAGTCCTATTTTATACAGGAAAGGAATGTGGCTCCCTGGGAGCAGCAGAGCATAGTCTTGGCTGTGTGTTAGAATCACCTGGAAAGCTATAAAAGTCCAAGCCCGAGCTGAATCTGAGCCCATTAAGGGAGGAACTCCAAGGGCAGAGGTGGGGCCAGGTTCCAGTGTCCTTATGCAGCTGCCCAGCCAATCCCAAGTGTAGCCATGGAGGGCAGTGCTGCCTTAGGCCTGGGCACCTAACAAATGCAGAGGATGCTCATGGTCTAGAAGTTGAATAGTCAGTTTGAGAATTTTCCAGGCTCTTTGATTTCTCACCCCTTCCTTTTTTTTTTTTTTTAACAGAATCTCACTTTGTTGCCCTTGGTAGAGTGCCATGGTGTCACATCTCACAGCAACCTCAAACTCTTGGGCTCAAGCGACTCTTTTCCCTCAGCCTCCCACCACAGCACCTGGCTATTTTTTAGAGATGAGTTCTTGTTCTTGCTTGGGCTGGTCTCGAACCTGTGAGTGATTTCTCCTTCTTAAAGAAAGTATGGTGTGGGAGAGGGATGTGCATTTGCGGTGGCCTGGAGCTCCCCTGGCCCTTTCTAGCTGGGTGATCTTGAGAAGTGCCTTACCTCTGGCAGCCTCTTTGCACAGAGGCTGGTGAGGCAGTGGGGGAGAGGGGTTTGCTGTGCTTCTCAGGCAAAGCAACTGGTACTTATCAGAGGCCGTGTAAATACTCATCGCCTCCCTTCCTTACTCCCCCTTCTGTGGCTCAAGTTTGGGTCAATTTTCTATTAATTCATATCTCCTCCAAAGGAGGAAAAACTTAGCTTTGTTCTCCCCCCTTCCTGGCAGCACTGATGGACCCTGGGAACAGGCAGGGAGAAGCTTTGCAATGCAGATGAGTCCTGGAGTTCGCAGTATGCAGCCTCCAGGACTTCTCTGAGCCCGCTCTGGGCTGCAGACGTCTTCCCAGCTTGCTGAGTGCTGGGGCTTCTTTAACGGGGTTGGGGGCGGGGGAGTGGCTTTCCTTCTCTGTCCAGGAAGGTATCGGCACTAGGTATCAGTGGGGCTACAGTTAGTGTAACCACAAGGGTAAGCTTAGCGTAGTGCCTGCTATGTGGTAGAAGCTCACCCTGCTCTTCTTCCCTTTCCACCCTATCTCCTAACTCTGTGCAAGGCTTCTTCCCAAGTCTGTTAGAGGCATCCTCACTGCCTCAAGAAGTTCAGTGTTTTTAAGGGTTCAAAACAGGCCTTTGAGAACTGTCTTACTGAACTTGGTTTTCCATAGCAAAATATAGACTGGGTGGTTTAAACAACAAGAACTTATTTTCTGGAAGCTATGGAGACTAGAAAGTTCAGGGCTCTCCCCTGGGAGAGTTCTGTGTTCTCACATGGCCCAAGTGGGGGGTAAGGAGTGAGGAGGGGAGAGGGAAAGATTTCTGATCTCTTCTTATAAGGGCACTAAACCCATGATGAGGGCCCCACCCTAATGACTTTATCTAACCCTAATTACCTCTCAAACACCCTCAAACTGGGAATTAGGGCTTATATATATGAATTATAGGATTGGGGGAAGGAGGGCACAATTCAGTCCATAGGAAGAATCCAAAGAAGAGACTTGAAGGATACGTGGTTTAGCATTTCCACTCTAACAATAACCTAGAAAGAGAAGAGACAAAAATGAGACTTTACCCCCACCCCATCACCACTACTGCTGTTGCCACAGATACACAAGCCTCACAGGCAAAGATGGTCACCTGGAAGGTTGGAGTAGGAAAGAGAAAGTCTGGGGCTTGACCTCCTTGGAGAAGGATAGGGACAGAAGACCTGAGTAAAGGATGGAAGAGAAAAAGCAACGGACAGGAGGTGAGGAGGAAGAAGTAGCATGAGAAGAGTTTCTGCACAGTAGGGCCAGCACCAGACTGCCAGCTAGACACCAGACAACTGTGGAAGCTGAGCCTGTGCGTGGGAGCTGAGCAAGCTTGCAAACCATTTCCTGTACCCAGGGGGCACCACTGATTCCCTGGGGGAGGAGCCACATCCCTGGCTCTGAATGTGTGTCTGTTGAAGGCTGCCTGTATGTCACCTGTGGATTGGATGCTTATTTGTACTGATGGCTTTCCAAAGTCCCCCCCCCCAAACTGTCCTTTACAAAGACCAATTTTCAAGGGCCAGAAGAGTTATAAGCCCCACCAAATAAGTAGAAGGCAGACTTTGCTCCCAGCAACAGGGTATTGATGAGAAGGAAATATCCCAGCCTCAGTGCTCCAATGGGTTAGGAAAGTGGGGGGCCCCAACTCCTTCCTTCTGTGATATGTGTGATTATATAATATTAGCTGCACAGCACAGCATTAGGTACAAGGGCCTGGGACCCAGACTGCCACATGAAAGCTCTTGCTCTGTCCTTTCCCAGCAGTGAGATCTTGGGTAAGTTTCTCAGTATCTCTGTGCTCCCATTTCTTCCTGAGAGCTAGAGATGAAAATAATAATTCCTGCCTCATGGGGTGATAGTATGAATTAAATAAATTAATTCAAGCAAAGTATTTACACCAGTTCATGGTACATACAATCACTGCACAAAGAAATGTTAGTCATTACGGCCTGACACTGTGGCACACACACCTGTAATCTCAGCTACTAGTGAGACTGAGGTTGGAAGACTGAGCACCAGGAACTGAAGACCTGGGCATGGAGGGAGAACAGGGCTCAAAAACAAACAAACAAATAACCCCAAAATGTCTGCCAGCCAATGAGTAGAGAGGACTGGGAAGAACAGGCCTGGATAGACTGAGATGGGCAACATTGCTACCTAGCCCTTCCCAGACTCAGTTTCCTTCTTTGTCAAGTGGGGATTCTATAAAATAACAATTGAAGGTCTCTTCATATACCTGACACTGATCACCTACATTTTTCAGATAGGAAAACTGAGGCACACAGGTTACAAACCTGCTCAGGGTCACACAAGCTGGGAAGCAGAAAACACTGAGATTTGGACCAAGGCAATCTGCCCCAGAGACATCTGTGCCTACAGTTCCAATGAATTGTTGAAAATGTAATTTACTTTCTGTTAACTTTTTTCATTGTGGGCTGTTAACAGGATGACATTTGCCAAGCAAAGGGATAAATTTGTCTTAAACCTAATTTTCGGTGAATTTTTTCTCTGTCTCCTTTTGATAGACTAGCAGCCTTTAAACTAGCAATTACATAAAAATCCATTCAAGTTGACATCTATCTAGACATACCAGACTCTTCTGGGTCTTTACGTCTGTTAGTGATTGATAGGCTTAAGTTATAATATACCCAAATCCATACAGCCTACCCTAACAACATCCCCATAAAATCAAAAGGCATAAAAGCGTCAGCTGCGCTGCTTAGGCCAGGTGGTAGTCAACGCCACAAAGATATTAATGTAAAGGAAGGGTTTAGAAGCTCCTTGGGCATTGCTGTAGGATGCCGCTGGGCTGTGCTTATAAATACAGACTTGGGGGCCTGGTGACCCTGGCTTGACTCCCACCTCTACCAGGGCAAACGCCTTGACTTATGCTCATCCAGTGGCACTCATATACATATAGTTAACACATACACGTTCACGGGATTTTCTACAAAATCAGGGACTCTCGAAGTGGTGTGTACCAGCCATCTGCTTAAAAACCACCCAGAGGCACTAATTAAACGCAGACTTCAAGGCTCTACCCATTTCTACTGAATCTCATCCTGTACCCCACATCACAGGCAGGTGTGGGGGCACGGAGCATCAGAGGAAGCTTCCTGGCCCACGCTGCTACCGGTCTGTCGTGGAGCTTTGCCTCGAGCCGCTGGATGGGTGTTTTAAAGTCGTGATCCCCTTGCGGGTGGCATCCTCAGGGACAGCTCACCAGCTGGCTGTCTGCCTGAGTGCGGAGGGAGATGGTGACCATGCTGGACTCACACAGGGTGAGGATGGCCTACCTCCCCGCCTCCCTAAAGGGCCGTGTAGAAGGACAGCCGCCTTTCCCTGGCTTTGTCCCTTTCGCCGCATGGACGCGCCAGCTTCAGGACAGGGCCGCAGCCTCTCGGGTGGGGCCACGCGGCCACGCGCGCGGCTCTCAGCTGTGACTCAGCGCACAGGCCGGGACAGCGCGTCGCAGGGAACGGAACAAAGCGGCGCTGGAACGCGCCCTCCCCGCGCCCGGCACCTGCAGGGCCCGCGCGGCCTGCGGCCGGGCAGGCCGGGGCAGGCTGGGCCGGGCGCCCCCGCCGCCCGCGCGGTGAGTCAGCCCTGCCGGCGTCCCGCCCGCGTTCCTCTCTGCGCCTGCGCCAGGCGGGCCACGCCCCGCGTGCTCCTCAGGGCTCTCCCCGCCCGCAGAGACCCTGCAGTCACTCGGTAGGCAGGGGTCCTGAGGGCGGTCTCCCCTGTCCTCAGTCCTTCCGCAGCAGTGTCTGTCCAACTCAGACCGCTGCTGCCATGTCACTATGTGTCCCGGCCTCCCTGAAGCCGGTCACACTCTCCTGCGCTGCCTGGGGACGCTCCCCGTCAAGTCGCGGTGGCTACCACCCCCTCGCTGCCCTCAGCTATCCCCTTTCTCCTGTCAGAGGTTGCTGCCCACTCGAGTCACCTGGGGAGCTGTAAAAGTATCCCGATGCCCCCGCTGCACCCAGACCTGCACCCAGACCCGCTGGGTGGGATCCAGACACCTGCATTTTGTAAAGATCCCCAGGAGGCGAACCACCGACCCAGACCTGGACTTGCCAAACTTCTATGGGTTTTGAAATCCCCTGAGCTCTTGTTAAAACGCAAGTTCCTGTTCAGCAGGTCTGGGAGGGGCCTGAGAGTCTGCATTTTAACGAGCTCCCCGCTGATGCTAAAGCTGCTGGTCTGGGGGTTACTTTTGGAGCTGCAGGACACTCAAGGTTCCTCGTCCTTGACTACCTCTGGTCTGAAGTAGAGAAGGCAGGGGCTGGGAGTAGACAGGCTCTGAATCCCACCTTTGCCACTTCCTGGCTTGGGAAATTAGATGCAGCTCTTTGTGTATAAAATGGCCGTGGGATGGGAGGAGTGCTCACTGCAGGTCAGCTGTTTGGGGGTAGCTTTGGCTCCCCAGTGGTCCTCTTGGTTGAGTCGACCAGGGAATGACAGGAACAAAAGAAGGAACCTTCCAGGACCCTCCTCTCTACTCTCCTCTCTTATAGGAAAGCTGAGCTGATGCCATAACACTCTGCTGTCTCCTCCGGAAATGTAAGGGAAGGGGGGACTGGGATGTGGGAGCTGAAGGGATGTGGGGGTGCAGGAGCCCTGAGGAGGGTGGTGGAACCCAGGGAGGGCTGAGTTCCTGGGAGAACAGATTTTCTGGAGGCAGACGTTGAGGGTTGCAGAAAGGGTGACAAGAGTAGATGTTGACAGCCACAGAAGGCTAGAGAGCAGGGGCTACTGTTCAGGATCCCAGGAGACAGATACAAGGAAGGAGGATGGAACCACGAGAGGGGACTCTGTGTGGGGAGTCTCATATTCCCCTCAGAAATGGTGTAGCAGAGAGTGAAGTGTGCAGGCTTTCTGGGGAGGCTGCCTGGGGTTGAATCCCACCCCTGTCCCTTGCTAGTTATATTACTTTGGGCACAGTGACTTAAGGTTTCTAAGCCTCAGTTTTTTCATCTGTAAAATGGAGTTATTATCAACTCTAACTCATGGGATCATTGTGCAGGCTAAAAAAGGCATTCCTCTAAAGCCCTCAAGTAAATGGCTGATGCACAGTTAGAAAAGCTAACTATTCTTTTATTATTCCCATTGGACAGATGACCCACCTGAGACTGGAAGGGCTTAAGTGACACCAAGGCCTGTGCTCTCTTCTCTGTCATGCAGGTTGAAAGTGACTTTTGGGATCCCATTCGATTTAAACACCCTTTTTAACCTTATTATGCACAGGGCTTGACATAGGGCTGGCCTTGCATACTGGCAGTGGACTCCACTCCTGGTCTGGCTTTCCCAGTGCTCCAGCCAGAATATATCTTATTTAATGCCAGTCAAGGGGTTGGAAGTCAGAGGCTGGTTTGAAGCTGGCCACCTCCCTTAGGGCCGGTGGTGGGGCCCCAGGCCATGAGATTGTGTTGTGTTAATGAGATGTACAAATGCTCTGTTAGGATCTGCCCAAATGCAAGACACATTTAAGATTTTTCTCGTCTCAGAGCACATAAGATTGCAAGATTTCACTTTCTTTTAAATCACAGGGTTGCAATATGGCTCTGAAGGACAGCTCAGCCAGCAGGATTTTTAAAAAACAAGCCTTCCACATGGAGCCCATGGACATCAGCCCTGCATTGTTCTGTAATCATGGCTTTTCCTTTCCCTCTCCCTGTGGACAGTCAGCTTTTTGGAAGCAAAGACAACGTTCTACTCTATCCTGCATTCTTATCACCAAGCAAAATCCCTGACACCTAATCTAGTCTGTGCTTACTAAGTGCTCATTGTCATTGCAAGAATAACGGAGAGCTGGAGAACCTGGGCAGGTGCCTCCCTTCTCTGGGCCTCAGTCTTTTCATGTGTAAAATGGGTTTGTACTTACTTTGGTCTCTCAGGCTGCCTCGGACTCTGACAGCCCCTACAGTTGAATTATTCTTCATCTGGGTGTACTCTACTTTGTTTGCCCACCCCAGCTGTATATTCCTACATCTGACCTTGAATTTGTGTTTGCTTCTTACTCAGATGAGTTGATGAGCTTTGTAAAATAATTGTAGATGTTATGCTGGCTGAGGCTTGAAACTCCTTTATTTTCTCACTAGATTCTTCATGACTGGGCCATTGGTCTGTTTTTCATTAGAAGCACATTGGTCTGATCATTTTAGGCTGATGAAGCTAGATTTATTTTCCACACTAACCTTGGCAGCCTCTGCAACATCTTTAAGCACACTGCCTTTGTGCCCTCAGTGGAGTGATTACCCCCTTTTCTTTGCCTGGGGTTCTCCCCTTTTTTTTTTTTTTTTTTTTAACCTTTGGTAAAGTGCCACGGCTTGATAGCTCACAGCAACCTCAAACTTGCCTCAGCCTCCCCAGTTGCTGGTACTACAGGCACCTGCCACAGTGCTTAGTTATTGTATACTTTTTAGAGACAGGGGTCTTGGTCTTGCTCAGGCTGGTCTCTAACTCCCGAGCTCAAGCAATCCACCATTTCAACCTCCCAGAGTGCTAGGATTATAGGTATGAGCCACTGCACCCCTGCCTGAGGTTCTCCTCTTGATCAAGGGAAGGTATCCCCTTCTGCTGGACTCAGAAAGTCACATAGGCCCATGAGACTATCACCACCCAGAGAAAATACCTCCCACATTTACTCATTAGGCTGAAAGAGAACACAGCATCATTTCTAAAGGCAATCTTTTCCCTTTCAGGAAAGCTGCCACGACAGTGGGATTTTCTGAAATATTAGCCTAATGTTTGGATATCTGCCACTAACACATCATTATGTGTTATAGATTGCCTGGGGAGATGCCCACAAACAGGCCATCCCCGGGTACATATGCTCTTCCCCTCCCCTTGAATCTAGGCTGCCTTGTAACCAGCTTTGCCTAATACGATAAGACAGAAGGGTCACTGTTGGAGTTCCAGGCCAAGGGCTGGGCTCAGAGGCGTGACAGCTTTCACTTTTGCTCTCTTGCCACTCTGAGCCACCATATAAAGTCCTGCTGGGCAGAGAGCCAGCAGCTAACCCATGGCTCCAAGTATGCGAGAGAGACCTGGTCAGGCCAGCCTGGCCAACACCACGTGGAGTCACCCTGAGACGGCACTGCTGAGCTCAGCCCAAAGTCCTGGCCCACAGACTTGGGAGCAATAAAAATGTTTTTGTGGTTTAAGCCACCAAATTTTAGGGTGGTTTGGGGCACAGCAATAGGTAATTGAAACACCACACTCTAATTTCTTCATTTGTGAAATGCTGGGTCTACCTTCCATGTTTGAGGTCAGGCCAGTGCCTCCATAACTCATGTCCAGCTCTCCTTCCACAAATGAGCCTTTCAACATCTGGCCCCCAAACAAGAATTTGAAATTAGGGAAAATGCCCCTAACCATCAGAGCCTACCACTGATCCAACTGGAATTCATCAGGAATACAAAAGAATATACTAAGCATGGGCTTCGAAGGGGGACTCTCTGGCATTGAGTTCCAGTTCTGTCATTTCTTGGCCATCAGATCTTGAACAAGTTTCTAAGTCTCCATCTCCTCATCTGTAAAATGGGGTAATAATAGGGCTCACTTGTAGGATTAACGTGCAGTTACATAAGATGATGACACTGCTTAGCATGATGCCTGCATGTCGAAGGTTTTCAACAATAAGTAAATTCTATTTGTATATTAAATCTATATATATATATTTTATAAATAATAAAATAAATTTTATTCCCTTTGTTGGCCTCTATATTAATTTTTGCTTTTACATTTGTCTAGAGGTAAAAATTAATCAAAAACAATAACCCAGCCCTGCTAGCCAATATGAAAACGAAATCACACATGACCAGAGTACTCATAACATTGATGTATATTGTCTCTGTAGGTTCAGAGAAAATTCAAAAGATTCTTCAGTGTAAGACAAAAAAAAAAAGGGGGGGGGAGGAAGGGATGCATGGAAAAGGCAAAGGGAAGAATCTGGATAATGATTTGCTTTTGTTTCTTTTTCTTTTTTCTTTCTTTCTTTTTTTTGAGACAAGAGTTTCAAGCTATCGTTCTGGGTAGAGTGCTATGGCATCATAGCTCACAGCAACCTCCGACTCTTGGGCTCAAGCAATCCTCTTGCCTCAGGTTTTTTTTTTTTTTTTTTTTTTTTTTTTAATAGTAGAGACAGGGAGAGGGGGGGAAGGAAGGGAGTCCCACTTTTTGCTCAGGCTGATCTTGAACCTGTGAGTTCAAGCTATCCACCTGCCTTGGCCTCCCGGAGTGCTAGGATTACAGGCGTGAGCCACCGTGCAGGCCTGCTTTTGTTTCTGAAAGGATAATCCTCCTTGAATTTATGATTAGAGGAAGGTCACATAAAAAGGATTAAAAGGTTAATTTGTGGTTTTGTCAAAATAAAGCACAAGAAAGCAACACTTCGGTTAGCACATTTTTTGAGAAAAACAATAGTGGAACTAGAGAAATGAAAATCTAACCTTCTACCATCTGCCACAGAAGATTCTGTAGCTCTTTACAAGAATCTCATTAGCATAAAGATGGGGCACCCACTCCCCCAACACATACACTCACAGAACTTCGCCCTGCTCTGGCAGTGACATGGCTAGCTGGGAACTTGGTCCTCTCTCCCAATTTCCTCATTTCTATACAGGAATTCCATAGTCAGACAAAAGCTGTCGGTTTCAGCAAGGAGAGAGTTATTTGTCAGAAAGTATCTGCTCCAGGCATGGAGAACAGTGAGGAGAGACTGGTCTAGAGCAGACCAGAGTAACACTTCAAACCCACATTTGCTTCTCGTTGTGGGCCTCCTGGTTTTCCTCTCTCCTGGCCTAATCAAGGGCTGTGTTTTTCTGGAACCTTTAAAACCTGGGCCTCCCAGATCTGAAGTGCAGGGAAAAATGTACCCTCCCCTCTTCCAACTCCTCAAATCACCTTCCCACTTGGCTTGCCAAGGGAAAGCAAGACAATACAAGACTGTTCTCAAATGGCTTTCACCTACTCAGGGGCTATGAAAAGAATTTAGAGCTTTGAGATGAAAATGTCACAGGAGAAAATGAGGTGAAGGCCAGGAGAAAATTTCTAAAGCAGTTGTAAGGAATTCTGAATTCTTTTCACCATTTCTCTAATTCTTTTTTTTTCCGGAGGAGTGTGTGTGAGCACATAGACACACTGCATACATATATACACGGACACACACACACACATACATGTATGCGCAAGTGAATGTGAATGAAGCAAATCCCATCCAATGGTTTACTCTCTCTAGGAAGACTGAACTTTATGAGCTTGAAATCCACGAAACCTCTCTGGCACTCTTGATTCAACTAGAATTGGAACCGGAAGTGTAGGAACCTGAGCCCAAATGGTAGGTTGATCTCATCCACTGTGATTTTAATTCACAGTCTCCGACTTGTTTGTCTTGATCTCCCTGTCTAGACACGTTCTAGCTCCTCAAGCAAAATATTGTCCATTTGGTGTCCCCTTGGCTCCAAACACTCTGTCCCCATGAGCTGGGGGCTTTTCTTTTAGAGCATGCGCTGAGGATTTTAGAAACCACCTGTGCAGATAGGTAGGTCTATCTACAGAGACGGTGATGAAGTCAACATAAACCTGGTGGTTGAGCATTTCAATGCCATGAGCCCTTGGACTGGAACTTGTAACCTACTGGGTTTATCATTCACGACACTAAGTGACAACGTTGAATTTCCTTCAGGAGAGTCTTAGCTACGGCTGGGAAAATCAGCAGGAGTGAGACCTAACATGGTGGGTTAGTCAGACCTCTAAGGCTGTGAGGGACCCCAATGCCAACTTGCTTAAGAGAATAGCAGGCAGCATATCAACTCCCACCCTGGTGAGTGGGCCCAGACGGCTGTGAGCAGGGCTCAGATGAAGCTCCTGAGCTCTCCTTCTCTTTGCTTTTATCTCCCTCCATTGGCTTCGTTCTCTCACTATGACAGATGGGCAAAGGAGGGGAGGATGCAGACACTTCCATGCCCATGTCACAGCTTAGCAGCCCCTGAGAAAACAAAGCGTGTTCTCTCAGTATCTGTAGAACCTAGGACATTTTGGGTTGGTGCAGCTTGGATCATCCTTCTATCCTTTGGCCAACCACTGAGGACGGGGGCTTGAGGTCTGTGAAGCCCCCACAGTGTTGGGGTAGGGCGGTAACTCTAAGGAAGTGAGGGAATATCATTACCAAGAGTAGCAGGCTGGGGAAACTGCCAAAAATCAGGCATAGGGCCTCTAGCTGAGATCGCCACTTGGCCTTCTAATTGGACTCCCTGTCTCCACCCTTTCTGTAAATTAGATCACTTTCATGTCTCTGCCTAAAACCCCTCTGTGACTTCCCACTGCT
This sequence comes from Loris lydekkerianus, assembly GCA_963574355.1. Taxonomy (NCBI): domain Eukaryota; kingdom Metazoa; phylum Chordata; class Mammalia; order Primates; family Lorisidae; genus Loris; species Loris lydekkerianus. Next base: position 28,927 of record CAUYPK010088614.1, read on the forward strand.
CTAGGGAAAACCCAAACTCCTTTCAATGGTGCTTATGGTCCTACTTCACCTGACCTCCTCCCACTCCTCCAAGCCCTCCTGCCTGTCTTTTGCTTCTTGTACTGTGATGGGAAGAAATTCATCTGTTTTGATCATGGCTGGATCCTGAGAGCCTAGAACAGTGCCTACACAGTAGAAACTCAATATAAACTTATTTGTTGAAGTAGTGAGTGAATGACTGCGTACCTACCTGTTATATGTTTATAACTTGGGGACTTCCTCTAATAGCCCCTAGTCATAAGTGCAAGTTATATGCAAGCCAGAACTTTGTAAGTTGGAGACATCTATACTCTATCACACCTCTCTGGTTTCCATGTCAGGTCCTAAACTGCTTTTTTTCGTCATTGGGGTTAAAGGGCCCATCTCTTCCCAAGAGGATGTGCTGTAATGACAGGGACCTTGATCGTCTTATTCACTGCCCTGTCCCAGCATGTGTTAAGTGAGCAATTGTGAGCTGACTGATGTACACTGATGAACAGATACACAAACTTGTTTGTTCAGACAAGGAAATATTGCTCAGCGGTTAGAAGGACTTAATACTGACACACACAACAACGTGGGTAAATTTCACAGGCATTGTGTTCACCTAAAGCAGCCGCACACAAAAAAGACATACTGTGTGATTCTATTTATATGAAGTTCAAGAATAGAAGACTTTAATCCTGGCTGTGCCCAGTGATCCCTTCCCAGTGCCCCTCTCAGGCCAAGAGTGACGCATACAGCTTTTTGATACACGGAAGTGAGACAAACTCGTGAGAAGGGGGAAGGATTCATGTTAACAAATGGTGGAGGGGTCAGTGCAGATACAGTGGGTGGAAAGAATGTCTGTAGCCTCAGTAATTTTGGAAAGCTATGTGCAAGGCTGCCCCAGCCAACAAAAGTTTGCGGAACAGCTGGAAAAACATAGGACTTTCAAAGAACACCAAAAAGGATGCTGTGGCTTCACATAGGAATCAGAACTCAAAATGTAATGCACACGATGAACGTGACCCCAGCAGTGACCGTTGCTGCGGCAGGTGGTGGCTTCCAGCTCTGGGAGGGAGTGGTGGCAGGAGGGACAGCAAATCTTTTCCTGTGCTGAGGGCCCTTGTCCTCAGGGCTGTGCGGCCAAGGTTCCTCCCTCTAGCGGTAGGCAAAGCCCCTATGGGGGCCCTTTTCACTTCATCTGAAACTATGAAAAAAATGAACAAAACAGGAAGAGGCCTGTAAGGGTCTGCTTAATAACTGAAACCTCAAGATCCCCGTAGAGCATAGGATGGCAGGAGCCCTTCCCCAGCTCGCCCACCATTCCTGTGGCTTTACGTGATTGGGAGACACAGACATCAAAATTAACAGCGCAGTGTGTAACCAGAACCTCCCGAGTCCTACAGCAAGGCGAATTCAGAAACTGCGCAGTGACAGGACCACAGCGGTCGCCAGCAGGGAACGAGTCTCAGAGACACAGCTGTGTCTAGGAGGAACTGTCTGATTCATGCTACGCAGGTATTTACCATGGTTTCCCTCTTCATATGCACGTCCCTCAAAATGATGAAAAGATTCTCCATTTTCTGGAAGGCTGAAATGTTTTATTTATTCATGAACTTTTTCTATAGATCTCAATAGGCTTTATTTGCTATTCTACAGTTGGGCAACATTTCATTCCATAAAATCAAATAAATATTCCCAGTCATGTATTTTATTGTTCTAAATAAGTCTCAGTTAAAAAAAAAAAAAAAAAGTGAGAGGCCTGATGCGGTGGCTCACGCTTGTAATCCTAGCAGTCTGGGATCGCTTGAGCTCAGGAGCTTGAGATCAGCCTGAGCAAGAGCCAGACCCTGTCTCTACTCAAAATAGAAAAACTAGCTAGTTGTGGTGGGGCACACCTCTAGGCCCAGCTACTTGGGAGGCTGAGGCAAGAGGATTGCTCAGCCCCAAGAGTATGAGGTTGCCTGAGCTATGAAGCCAGGGCACTCTATCCAGGGTGACAGGGTGAGACTCTGTCTCAAAAACGAAACAAAACAAAACTGAGAGAGAACTCATTACATACTATTCAGAGCAAGTGGGTAAGTACAATTGAGGATGTTGTGAGTAATTCAAATCATCTTTTGGTTTTAAAAAAAGTTTAACCCAAAGCATTCCCGCAAGAGCAACTCCAACTTGAAGATCACCAAGTAAAGGGGATGAGAGAGACCAAAAGTTCGAGAAAATGGAAACGTGTCAAGCTTGAATTGACATACTAAGTATAGTGACACCTAAGGGTGATAGCATCATTGGACGGTTATCCCCAAGTGAAATGTAGAGGAATCACAAGGGTAGCATGCAAGATCAGCCATCCGTGAGTGTAACCGAGAGTCAGTAAATAAGAGGTTTCAGAGAATCAGGAGCCTGAGATTCCATCAAGACAGTCAAGAGACAGATCTACGTATCATCCAGTGAAGCCATAACTTGCAGTGGTTAAAAGGCTTGAAGATAAGACATTATCAAGCCCAGATCTTATCATTTACTAAAAATAGCTGAAGCTAATTATGCTGACAGCATAATTATTATATCAACCAAGGTGAAGGTTAACTACTTTTCTTTTGCTGAGATGATGTATCTGGATTTTTCCTGTTCAACTATCTTAGCTCTGTGAGGGAGTCACCCTTTCTCCATCCTAAGTGTTTCTGGCGAGTTATCAGTCAAGATTCCTAGTCACGGGGCTGGGTTCATTCCCTGGACTCCAGCAACAGTGATGGGAATAAAAAGGATGAGCACAGGACCCAACAGCCCAAATCCATTGAAGTGTGGAAGGAGATTTTTGGGCGTTTCTACTGAGATCGTTACACTGAGAGAATAGGCCTCTGGGGCTGTGGTTAGAAGAGCTGTCTGTGGAATCTGTGGAATGAAATGAACCACAGAGTAGCAGAAGGGAGAGACGGTTAGAGAGAGGTTCTGTAGCAGTGGCCCTGGACCTTGGCTGGACACTGGAATCACCTGGGGAACTCAAAAAGTACTGGTACCTGGGTCCCAGTCCTAGACATGGTTATTTGGTTGGTCTGGAGTGCTGCCTGGACCTCGGAGCCTTTAAAAGGTATCTGGGTATTTTTAGGAGCATCTGAGGATATACACCACTTGCCTAGATCCATCCCCAAGGCCTGGATTCTAGCAATTCTGACAATTAAAGTCATGAACTTGCCACTGTGCGCTTATGTGGACAGCACTGTACCAACATCTCAGTAAGGCTTCATAACCTTGATATATCAGTGTCTCACAGCTGTGTTTATGTTGACATGTGGCGGTATGTTGCTGAGTTGTGTTCATTATCGTTGCATATTTTTGCGTGCTGTTGCAAGAAAGTTGGAGTCTGAATTAGAGCAATGAACAAACATTTGTAAATTTTTTGTTAAATTTGGCAATAGTGAAAGTGAAATCAGGGCCATGTTAGTCTAAATTTATAAGGATAATTCCATGAAGAAAATGGCAGTGTACAAATGGATTAAATGTTCTTCTGAGGGGAGAGAAAGCATCACTGATGAGAGAGGTCAAGGCAGCCAGTAACAAGCAGAACTGACAAAAACATTGCAAAAATTCTTTGGATTGTGTGTCAAAATCATTGGATGATGGTGAGAACCATAGCGGACCAAGTAAACATTGATAGAGAAACAGGGAAATCGTCAATGAAAATCTTGGCCTTCGACTCCTGGTTCTTGCATCATGGCAATGCATCAGCTCACACAGCACTGTCTAGAGGGAGCTTTTAGCCAGTAAACAAATAATTGTATTGGAATACCCTACTTTCGCATCTGATCTGGTCCCCAATGACTTTTTTTTACCTGAAGACTAAAAAAGGTGGAAAGGAAGACATGTTGACAATATTCAAGACAGCAAGGGTAATATGACAATCGCTCTGATGGCTATTCCAGAGAAAGAGTTCCAAAACTGCTTTGAAGGGTAGACTCAGCACTGGCATTGGTGCCTGGCTTCTCAAGGGGAGTACTTCAAAGGTGGCCATAGTGATATTCAGCAGTAAGGTACAGAGCACTTTGTCTAGGACAAGTTCATGAACTTAATTGTCAGACCCAGTATAAACCTAATTCATTTTTAAAATGCACTGTATTTTCCAGTGCAGGAAAGCAATTGCTGTGTGCATCAAAAGAAGACTAAACTTTGTTTTGTATAGAACTTTTCCAAGAGTAGTTCCCCACTTTGGAAATTCACATTAGCAAGGTCAATAACACTCATGGAATTCAAGCCTCTAATGGTAAACGTGGAGGGGCCTGCACTGGCAGCTGCCACATTCATAGGGATTCTGGGCTGTGGAGCTGAGGCCTGCAGCTTGGTTACTTCTTCTAGTGTGGCTCTGCAGATCATTTGCATGTGAATATACATGCTGTTTTGGTGTGCATTATTTCCATTTTGATTTTACTTTTCAATACAGGTATTTAATATTTGGAAGTTACGTGTACAAATAGATTACATTATCTTTAAATTGGTATTTCAATAAAAAGGGGAAGTTATAAAGATGTTTGTTATAAAAAGAGGGTGTTGCGTCTGACAGAGATGACAGCCACTGTTTGGACCAGTGAAGATTTACCTGCTGGGGCTGAGAACAGAACTCACCATCCCAAAGCCTATACCCAGGCCAAGGAGGGCAGCTAGCAGGACAAAGTTAGGGTTCTTTGGAGAAGGAAGAAGTGGGAGTTGGCCATGGGGTAGCAGGAACATTGTCTACGCCATCCAGAAGAGGGAGAAAGGCCCTGCTTCCCAGGCAGGAAAGAGAAGGGTATTTTTTGTTGTTGTTGAGAAAGACACAAATCCTTAGCTCCACCATGGCCTGGATAAGGTAATATTAACAGAATTCACCTTCCTTGCTTTTATTTCCAGTTACATGGAACAGTCTTCTGATTACTGATGTGGCTGCCTAGCTACTTTGATACTGGGACTAATTGGCAGATTGGCTCTCAGTCTGGTCACTAGCATTCTGGTCCCTGAAAAGGAGCATTCTCAGTTGCAAATAGATACACTGGCCTTCTGATTCATGCATCATTCTCTGTGAATTTGGTTGAATCAATCCAGAGCCTTTAAACTGACCTATTCTGGGTGTCCTGGCAAGGTGGAGTTCTGGGGCATGCAAAACCAAGGGGAAAGGACAACCTCTAGGTGCTGCCACTTTGCGAGGCCCTTTCTGAGTAACCAGTGGCTTCTTTGGATGACAGAAGCTTCCAAAATTCTCCCAGCTGTACAACCTCTGAGCTAATGAAATGCCATACAGATGCCCCATGTGCACAGCCAAGTAAAGGGGCCTGTTCTACCTGGGGGCTGGGGGGGGGTAAGTCCTGGAGACCTCCACTGTGCTGTCTCACAAGTCTCTCTTTGCAGTGGGGGCTCCTGGAACGTCTCCAGGCTCTGACAGCTTTTGTCATCTCTCTTAGTTGCAAGATGCAATCTCAGCCTCGGCCATCCCCAGTTCCTCCCTGGGGGTGGGAGAGAGAGCCAACCCCATAGACCATCCTGCTCAACGACTCTGTCCCCACCCCCACCCCCAGGGACCTGGGTGCACTCAGGTTGGGCTGGGAGTAGAGTTTGTGGCCAGGCTCCTTCCTAAACATTTTTCTTTCATATCTTAAAGGTGGAGAGGATCAAACTCCTCAGGCTAAGCCATAGTTAAATAGTCATTAGCGGGAGCAGGTCTCTACAGGCCTCTCTTGCTGTGGTTAAAACAACAGGTACCAAAATATTAGAGACATAAAAGGCTTTCACTAAAACCAAGTCATGGATAGGTGAGGCTGCCAGGCTTTTACCCTTCATGACAGAAGCGAAAGTCAGTTTTTTCTCTAGTTCTGAAGGGTGCATGGTACATCTTTGCATGGAAAACTCAGAAAACCAGGCTTCTTATGCTCAGAGACTGTCTGTGGCCCCCATATACTCCCAGACCCAGGACCCCAAATGCAGAAGAAATGTCTGTAGCTGCAGGACCCAGAAGTGCCAGCAGGCCTGGGAGCAGATTGATAGCTCCTGGGGCCACGGCAGCCTCGAGGGCATGCCCAGGAGCTGGGGGTCAGGGGTGCTTGGCAGCCCCAAGAAGGCCCCTGAGAAGTAGCTGGGACCAGGGAGACCAGATGCTTACTCATTATCGTGCATCTGTGAGACCCTGATTTCAGGTTATCTGCTACATGCCAAGATGGGCCTGGCTGTGATGGGCCTGGCTGTGATCAGGACAGAAAGCCCTGACCTGATGGAGTGCAATGACCTCAGTAAATACCTCTTACAGGTAGGAACATTTTACTTATACCTTTCTGTATATAAATGGACTTGCATTACTTTTAAAATCAGAAAAAAAACTCATTGAAGAAAGTTATTAGGAATTTTTTAAGTAAATATCCATGAGGAAATAAAAATGTGAAAAGGAAATACTCATATTCCGGAACAGTAGACTGCAGACTCTGAGAGGGCCTTAGGAGGTATGGTCAGAAAATCAACACCAGATGGTTCTGGACAAGTTGATTTTGAACTGTTACTGTCAATGAAATCTTAGGAGAACCGTTGCTGTTGGTCAATCTGGTAATGTTTCATTCATTCACTTCATTATTCATTTAAGAAACTTTTTTGTTCTAGATTCTGGGAATAAAGAGATGAGCAAGTTACTATCCTATCTCCTAGGATCCCACGTTCCTGTTGCGGGGCAGATATGTTAACAGTTACAAATGAGGAAATGCTGTAGGTGTCATGTAGAATTAGGGATAGAGTGTACAAGGGACCACAGAGAAGGATGGCCATTGTGTCTTGGCCCATGACACAGAATCTAGGATGCAGCAGGCTCTCACCCCACGGTTGAGCAGATAATGTCAGGCAAGGGAGGTGGTAACTCGGCAACCTGAGCCTCGGAAGATGAGGTCTTTGGTTCTGTTCCAGTTGCTCCTGTCCCTTCCTTGGTATCATCAATAATTTTTAGGTGTTCTCTACCCTGCTGCTAGCTTTGCTCTCATTATTTGCCATATGTCTTTGCATTTTTTTTATTTTCCCCACAATAGTTCTTTATTTAATTCTGCTCTCACTTCATGTCATCCTGATCTGTCCTCAAATTTTTGCTCCTAATTCATAAAGGCCATGTCTTCTTATGTTCTAACAAAGATGCAAAACAGCATTTTAGAATTCTCTTCCGGTTCCTGAAGTGTATCATTTTTAAAAATGTGTCCTTCCTCTAGGCTTCTGGATAACATTCCATTTCCTTTAATCTGCAGTATTCTAGAACTTAGGCTGTAGGAAGAGAAATCTATTCAAACCTACTGCTTTCCAAAAGACATAGCGTGGCTTTTCCTTGACCTCCTTCACTGTCTCATTGGATGGTGGTGGGATCCTGTTCTCAGACACAAAACTGGAAGACTGGGTATGTGTGGGGCTCAGAGCAATTCCCTGCACCTGAGAAGTATGTATTCCTTTAGTGTAGCCTTGTAGGGTTGAGGCAGAGCCTTCTTCCACATCTAGTGCCTAGCTAGTTGACATTCTGAATAGATAAAATGTACACACACACACACACACACACTCTCTCTCTCTCTATTCTGGGGACAGATGTGTATGAACACATATTGTCCCAAAAATATACTGTATCTGATGTCACCAAAACCATCCCTTTTGTTGGAACTATACTTCCCAACACAATCCACCTACCATCAGCCTATGCTGATCATTGCTCTTCACCATGCCCGTATGGATCCACCTTTCTGCACTATTGTTTTCCAGGAATTATTTGTGAAACCGGGACTTGCAATTTCTAAGCGAATGCCGAAAGAGGGGAACTGTGATGAGGTCAGGAATGGCAGAATGGGATGCTGTTTTGAAGCACAGACCCCAAGCAATCGAGGGATGGAGTCCCAGGTTTTTGACTGATCCAGACCCTATGCTTCTAAGCCAGAGGTCAAAAATCTGGAGAGAAGAAAAATGTTGAGTTTCCCTCTTTGTCAGTAGAGTCTTGCTGCAGTTGAGGTGATGGAGCACACACTGCTACTGAGCTTGATTCCCATGCTGGTCTTTTAGGACTTAGAATTACTCTACATTTCCTCCAGATTTGGGCAGTGGCTTTTCCCATTGACTTAGCTTCTTGTGGGGTTTTAAGTTTTGACCATTTTGTGCAACCTAAGTAGGTATGTTAGTAGAAAGTTGATAAAGGTTATGTTGGGTAGTTATAAGCAGATCCCATGATTTACTACATCTTTATTCATTCATTGATCCATCCAACTAATATTTATTGGGTACAAATCACATGCCTGGCCCTACCTATGGCAGATACTGATAGCAAAAACATGGCCCCTGTCTTCATGAAGCTTATAGTCCAGTGGGTGTTTCAGACTCCAGAGAATCACACACAATATGATAAATGCTTCACAATTCCATACAAGGAGCCCCTTCCCTACCCTACACTCTGGGCCATGGACCAGACATGGTGGGAGAAAACACTGGAATGATAGCTTGGGGCTCAGTATTGAAGGATCTTGATACCATGTTAATAAGTTTAGATCTTTTTTTCTTCTTGAGACAGAGTCTCACTTTGTGGCCCTGGTAGAGGGCCATGGCATCATAGCTCACAGCAACTTTAGACTCTTGGGTTCAAGCGATTCTCTTGCCTCAGCCTCCCTAGTAGCTGGGACTACCCGAGTAGCAAAAAAAAAAAAAAAAAAAAACCCCACAACGTTGGCTATTTTTTTTAGAGACGGGGGTCTTGCTCTAGCTCAGGCTGGTCTTGAGCTCATGAGCTCAGGTGATCCACCCAGCTCAGTCTCCCAGAGTGCTAGGATTACAGGTATGAGCCACCATGCCCAGCCTATAAGTTTAGGTTTTGATGAGAGAGGCACTAAGGAATTTAGTGGAAGGAAGGAAGTGACTTGTTTAAAGCTGTGATTTTGAAATTTACTCCAGTAGCCAAATAAGGGGTGGCCCAAGATGGAAAGGGGGAAGCAGGAAGGCTGGTCAGGGAGGGAGGCCAGAAACTGCATGTAGGTGATAAACAGCAGAATCATTGGGGATGACACTAAGGTTCTAGGTATCTGGAAACTGGTGGTGCCATGTACCCAGGTGGCAGAGAGATGGTGATGGTGGCTTTGGACATGTTTAAAGGACAGTACCCATCTATTTATGCTTTCCTTTTCTTAATTTTATTGAGTATATTAACTCCAATCTGAGGTTCTAATACACGGGGTGTATTAAATGCTAATGGTTCTAATACATGTGATGTATTAGATGCTAATGCTCCACAAAGCAATGCCCAAATGAACCCCCTTAAAGAAGATATCAAGGCTGAATTGACAGTAGTGATGCCAATCCTATCACTTGATTTCATATGCATTGGGGTCACATTAGCTCGCTGGTGCTTCTCCTCATCAAAATGCTCTCCCCAAGCAATCGACTTTCTCTGCCTTCCCAATGGTTAGGTATTGGTTGTAATTTTCCACATGGAGCCAGTGGAGAAGAAAGCCTTTGCCCAAACCACAAAAAGTGTCAACTGTCAGGACAGAAACAGTGTTGCAGAAATCACTCTGAAATAGTCAAAACTGTCACTAATTTGAAGAGAAAGAGTAAGAATAAACTTGGCTCTGCTTTCGATGTATTAAAATCTGGTTCTATTCTTCAGTATGCAGATTCCCAGTAAAATTCCACTGTCATCAGCCAATCCCCTAGGTCTGTGGGTAAAGTAAAAGAGAAGGAACAGATTAGTTCTGATTAATTGCCATCATGCGAGTCGACTCTTGCTTTTCAGGGAGGGATTAGGGAAGAGAAGACATGGATAATTAGAATCTACAGATAGCACAAACACCCAATGTAACCAGCAATTTCATATCCTCCCCCACTAAAATTTTCTTTTTTTATTAGAGGTGCCAAGTAGCGAGGCTCAGCCCACCTTTGGGGGCTGAATCCAACAAAATGTGAGCACATCAGAAGGCAGGCAGGTGGGGGCACAACCAAGAACAATGAGAAGCTGGGGGTTGTTGGCCTTTCTGAGATTGAAAGTCGGCTACTCTTGCCCACACTCTGATCGTTTCATTTAGAAGAATCACAATATCAGCACTGTTGGTTTACACTGTGGGCTGCTGGCAAAATTTTCAGAAAGGCCAGCTTACTCTTTGCTCCCACTGAAGAGCAGCCCACTGCTGGAGCCCATCCTTATGGAGGTGGTCTGCAGGGACTGCAGGCAGCAGGAAGTACAGGGCAGAAGCTGACCTTTAAGAGCCTGGGCCCAACCAGCCTGCAGCTGCCACCATCTAAGTCTTTCTTAGACCCAGCCCTTCCAACCACCTCTGTGTGGCCTCCAATTTGCCTGCCACTCAAGGCTGTGCATTACCAAACCCAGAACACATCTTGTGTCTCGTTACTCTCCAAACCACATGCAACCCCTGGCCAGGTTCACTGATTGGTGCTGGAACATGTCTGCATTTCCCACCACCTTGTCTAGCCCCTGTCATTCCCTAACCTCTGCCAATTCCCCACCCACTTCTCTTGTTGGAAATGTAACTACTTTTCAAGGTCCAGCCCTCTCTTTATAACCTTCCCTGTTTGCCTTAATTCAAAGTGATCATTCCCTCCTACGACAGAACTTTATTAGGACGTCTTTAGTTTCCACATTATGCTTTCTATTATATCACAGTACCTTACAGCCACTATAACTTTAATGTTCTCCAAAATGTGGGTCATGATCCATTAGTGAGCTTTGAAATCACTTTAGTGGGTCATGACCTGAATTTTTTTTTTTAATGAAATAGAATAGAACAGAACATTTCGGAGTTCATTACACATAAACATTTCTCACTTGTTTTGTGATCAAAAGCTTGAAAGCCACTACCTCATGTAGGAGTGATGTTTTCAGCTTTTATGTAACAGAAATCTTATATAATAAAGAATTTATTATCTTGTATGAGAAGTCCAGAGATAGGGCAGTGCTAGGTTTGGATTATCAGTAACTTATCAACAACATCAAGAACCCAGATTTTTGTCATTTCTGTCATCTTTCCAGATTCCTCCCCATATTTGCAAAATGGCTGCAGGAGTTCCTTGCATTATCACAACATCCAGAAGCAGAAAAAAAGGAGTTATTTATTCTTTGGGTCTCCATTTATCAGCAAAGATACCTTTCGTAGATCTCTCCCTACTCCCAGATCTCCTTCCATTGCTCTTTAAAATAAAGTGAAATAAATTATAGGCCTACTCAGGAGTGGCAAGGAAAACCAAAATCAGTTTAGATGAAGATGAAAGCAACTTCTGTGAGCACTTACCTGATTCTTCTGGTCAGAAAGAAGAGAAGATTGATGAATTTGGGGTAGGAACCTGCCACACACTAAGTGTATCACCAGAAGGTCACAGTCCCTTTCTCTTTATGTCCTTTGCAACATTTGTCACGTACCAAAGTCTAGACAGTCACCTCAATTGCCAGTGATAAATTAAATCAATCACTTTGCCTCAAAGTATAAATATTCATGGGATGCAGAGACCAAATATCCAATTCGAGATGCTGTAGGCATTCTGCACACACAGCTCATGATTTCCTGCTATATAACTGAGTCTAGGAATTTTTCCAAGTCTTAGTTTTTCTATTGCATTATTAAATGTTGAAGGGCTAGATTAGCAATGTTGCACATTGTAATACCATTTAAGTAATAATACACATATTTGTCACAATGCAGATGGCAACTGAAGGTCCACAGATGGGATTGTGGCTCTCTAGAGGAGATGGTGACTGTGTGGCAGTGGGTGTGGAGGGAGGCAGCAGCAGAGGTGGAGAGACATTACGTCATCCAGATAGGGGGGTTTCTTTGGGAACCCTGGCAGGGTTGCTGCTGAATCATTCTGTGTGGCAAATTATTGGCATGTTAGCTGAACAGAGGTCACTATAGTTAAGCCCTTATGTGTTCTTCCTCTCTTCTTGGCACCCCTCTGTGTACGTTGCCACTTAAGGCCAGACTGTAAAACACAGGCATGTAACATATCACATCCGTGAAAGTCAGAGAGGGTGAGGCTGGTGCTGCTCCTCCTCTCCCGAGTGCACACACTCGGGGACGTGCATGTGTGCCTAGACAGACAGACACACACACACACACACACACACACCCCTTACCAAAGAAACTACGGGTTCAGAGGACTTTGAATTGAAGAAAAGCTTTTGTCTTTGAGATAATTAGAATCTTTCTGTTTGCTCCTATTATAGATGCAAGATCCTTCCATCTGACCAGTAGACAAAACTCGAGTGCGAGTGCCCTGCAGTTCCTTGAAAGGCATCCTCGTGCTCCTGAGTAACTGGCAGACCGTTTCTGGCCCGCCGGCCCGCTGGAGGTACCAGCTGGCCTGTGGGGCCAGGACTGGACAGGAGACAGGAGTCTGCTGCGCTGCTGCTGCTGACTAGGGCTGGTGGTTAGGCTGTGATGAGTCAGTGCCCTCAGGCATAGTCTCTGCTCTGCCAGAGCCTGTTTCAAGTTCCACTTCCAGTTTCAGGGGCCTCATTTTAAGAAGGGTCTTGGCAAACTGGGCAGTGTTCTTGCTAGACAGCAAACATGCAAGGGCTCCAGAAATTATGAAGAAACAGTAGTGATAACTGGTACTGTTTAGGGCAGGGGTCCTCAAACTTTTTAAACAGGGGGCCAGTTCACTGTCCCTCAGACAATTGGAGGGCCGGACTATAGTTTAAAAAAAAACTATGAAAAAATTCCTGTGCACACTGCAGATAACTTATTTTGAAGTAAAAAATCAAAATGGGAACAAATACAATATTTAAAATGAAGAACAACCGGTTTTGGCACACTGGGGCCTCTGGCTGTTGCCCTGGGTAGACTGCCGTGGCATCACAGCTCATAGCAACCTCAAACTCCAGGACTTGGTGCCGCCTGGACCTTCATAAGAGCTGCGCCATGACCCCCAACCCACAACCCATGCCCGCTGGGCCTCCGCATGCCCTGACCAGGAAATGCAGGAGCCTTGCAACGCTGCATGCTCCCTCCTGTACCCTCCCTGCCTCCACACCGGCCCGCTCATTTGGCCAGGGACTCTGATTGCCACATGCCCTCCGAAGCCCTGCCTGCCTCTGTGCAGAGCCCCTCTCCTGGCCAGAGACTGCTGGAGCCTTGGGCTCTCTGTGCTAAAGTCACTGGGTGGCAGGAACTCCCAGAACTGTGCACACCACCTCCCGCCCTGTTGCTGGATCCAGGTGTGTCATACTCCGGAGCTGCTTCCACAACCAGAACTCCCTGGATGGGGCAGCCCCAGAAGAGCTACACAGGGTCACTCCCTACAAAGATGCAGCAACAATAGAGTGATCCCACCAGGGTCTAATCTTGGAGAAACACCTCCCCAAATCTAGGACGGTCAGAGGCAACAGTGAAAAACAATCATGAGGCGAAATCAACAGAAAAACTCTGGCAATATGAATAATCAGAGTAGATCAACTCCCCCAAGGATCAGTGGGGCAGACACAGCACAAGATCCCATGCACAAACAAATAGCTGAGATGTCAGAAATCAAATTCAGAATCTGGATAGGAAATAAGATCGAATTAGAATTCCAAGCAGTAACCCAAAAGATATCTCAAGAATTCAACAAATTCAAAGACCAAATGACCAAAGATTTTGACACATTGAGATAAAAAGTTGCAGCCCTCAAACATCTGAGAAACACAGTAGAATGCCTCAGTAACAGAATGGAGCAAGCAGAAGAAAGGATTTCTGACATTGAAGACAAAGCTTTTGAATGTTCCTAAACTCTCAAAGAGGGAGAGAAATTGAGAGCAAAAACAGACCACTCTTTCAGAGAGCTCTGGGATAATTTGAAGAAAACCAATATT
>CAUYPK010088617.1:0-21659 GCA_963574355.1 Loris lydekkerianus
ACTTCTCTGAAGAAGACAGGCATGTAGCCTACAGACACAAGAAAAAATTCTCATCATTTTTAATCATCAGGGAAATGCCAATCAAAACTACCTTGAGATACTATCTAACTCCAGTAAGATTAGCCCATATCACAAAATCCCAAGACCAGAGATGTTGGTGTGGATGTGGAGAAAAGGGAACACTTCTACACTGCAGGTGGGAATGCAAATTAATACATTCCTTTTGGAAAGATGTTTGGAGAACACTTAGAGATCTAAAAATAGATCTGCCATTTAATCCTATAATTCCTTTACTAGGTATATACCCAGAAGACCAAAAATCACATTAGAACAAAGATATTTGTACCAGAATGTTTTTTGCAGCCCTATTCATAATTGCTAAGTCATGGAAGAAGCCCAAGTGCCCATTGATCCACGAATGGATTAATAAATTGTGGTATATGTATACCACGGAATATTACGCAGCATTAAAGAAAGATGGAAACTTTACCTCTTTCATGTTTACATGTATGGAGCTGGAACATATTCTTCTTAGTAAAGTATCTCAAGAATGGAAGAAAACGTATCCAATGTACTGAGCCCTACTATGAAACTAAGTTCTGGCTTTCACATGAAAGCTACAACCCAGTTATAACCTAAGAATAGGGGGAAGAGGGAAAGGGAGGGAAGGGAGGGTAGAGGATGGGCGGAGGGAGGGTGATTGGTGGGATTACACCTGCGGTGCATCTTACAAGGGTACATGTAAAACTTAGTAAATGTAGAATATAAATGTCTTAACACAATAAAATAAAATAAAATAAAATAAAATAAAATAAAATAAAATAAAATAAAATAAAATAAAAATCTCAGGTTATTTTAACCTGTTGTGTGCAAACAGTACAACTGTAGGAAAAATATTTCAAACCATTGCACATCCACCCTGGTAAGCCCTGTGTTTATTAAGAAGCATATTCATGTTGATTAAGTATCATGACTAACAGCTCTGGGAACCAAAGAGTTCAAAATGACCTTCAGGTACTCTGGATTGTAAAAATTAGATTGAGGCTAATAAAATTCCTACTCTTTCCCTTTGCTATCTCCATTTTCTTAAAACAATAATTTTTGTGATCTGACTGTCAAACTATGCCATATGATTCCTTTTGACAGGTCTAATTCGGTGAATCTCTGCATCATTGACCCTTACTCTCTAAAAATTAAAAAGCTATTTTTGAGTTTCATGCACGTAAGTTCCAATTTATAATTCTTAATCTATTCTCTAACCCAGGTGTCCTCAAACTTTTTAAACAGGGGACCAATTCACTGTCCCTCAGACCATTGGAGGGCCGGACTATAGTTAAAAAAAAAAAAAAAAAAAAAAAAACTATGAACAAATTCCTATGCACACTGCACATATCTTATTCTGAAGTGAAAAACAAAACGAGAACAAATACAATTCACACCGCTTCATGTGGCCCGTGGGTCGCAGTTTGAGGATGCCTGCTCTAACCCATATCAAAAATTTCAGATGTCTACCTTTACTTACAAATATTCTAAAACTTCAAGCATGATTCTGTTTTACAAACATTATGTATACAAAATTAAATGACTGAATTTACTAACATTTTATTTCTAAACACTATGATCTTAGAATATAATTCACTATCCTTTTAGATGTGAGATATAATTTAATGCAAACATCAGAAAAACACAGAAAAATTATAGCTCTCTGTGTGCGCACACACGAGTGTGTGTCTTTTGATGTTTGTAAGCGACATAACTATTTGATCAGTTAATGCAATCAGCCTGTAAATTTTAAAAGATGCAGTGACGAGGTGTTTTTAATGTAATCGGGTTGCAAATTTTAAAAGATACAATAATTTAATGATGTTTATCTGAACTTATAAACTTATTCTTGAAAATACATTTGAAAAAGGCTATAAATATTTTTAGTTTATATATTCTTTTTTAACATTTGAAGGGATGGGTAGAGTAAGAAGCTACGCCTTTTTTCTTTTGCTCAGGCAATTATCCAGGAGAATTCAAGGCTCACAGATTTGTAGAGTGCTGAGCCATCAGTATTTTTGTCTTTTATGCAGGATCAATTACATAAACCAGCATAACAAAAGCTCCCACTGAATTAGCCAGAGTTCTTCAAAAGTCTCACATTCTGCTTGCTAAAGGGAGTAGTGGATTAAGTTCAAAGCTGCTCCGGCCTTCATCCTGGATTTGTCACTCTTGCTCTTTGTGTGATCCAGGTCAAATCACACAGTACACCTACTTGAACATTCACAGCTGTGGAAAGGAACTGTGCTTATCAGCGCTTTATGCCCTACGTGAACATTTCAAGGTGAAGATGAATGAAAGTCAGCAGGGCATCTTTGAGACATAATATTTAACACCAAAGGGACACTTCTGGTAGAAGTAATCACACAAACTACTTCTGGCCTATGGAAAGAGGTTTAGGAATAAGGAGAAACGTGTTTACTAATTATCAAGATGTGAATATACAAACAACCCTCTTGTAAAAATATTAATTTAAAAAAATCGCCTTTTAGGTAGTATTTTGATCATTTGATGAAAACTGATAAGAATTGCTTATAAATTTTTGACCAAGTATTAGATTGATAGTTTAAATATACAATACTATATTTTTCTCTTTCTGTTGTAAAGATAAATATAAGTTAGGAGCACCTACCTAATTTTTTCATGATAGGTGGGAAATTATAAAGGGAAAAACTAAAATTCAATACTTTTTGAATCCAGAAACTGCTACATATATACCCCCTAAAATTACTAGTTTGGGTTTGTTTCATTTGGACGAATTTGCTGCTTTCCCACTTAAACGCATTACTCTATCTCAAAAAAAAAAAAAAAGAGTCTCAAGCTGTCGCAGGCCTCGCAGAGTGCTTTGACATCACAGCTCACAGCAACCTCAGACTCTTGGGCGTAAGCGATTCTCTTGCTTCAGCCTCCCAAGTACCTGGGACTACAGGTGCCCTCCACAACACCTGGCTAACTTTTTGTTGTTGTTGTTGCAGTTGTCGTTGTTGTTGTAGCAAGCTAGGGCCACATTGGAACCCGCCAGGCCTGGTGTATGTGGCTGGCGCCCTGCCCACTGAACACTGGGTGCCACCTGCATTACCCATTCTTACACGATTCCACAGGACACAGTAAAAATCTTAGCATAGATTTTCAAGGCCTAGCTGACAGATAATTTAGTAATTACATGTGCTTTTTATGTTTGACTAACTTCATTCTTGTGACCATGAATAGGCATTTAAGCAGCATAAATCATTTTTTTCAGAATTTATTCTCTTCTGATATGGTATACTTGTTGATTTTTATCTTTATCACAGGGCCTATGGTTGCCTAATTGCCTTTTAATAACAATTGATGCTGTATACTGCTATTAGACTAGTTACTATGCAGTTTGAAGAACATAATAGTTAAGTAAATAAGGTGAATCAATGCTTTCTCTAGTCCCGTTTTATTAACATGTGCTTTCCCCTCTTTCCCACTGACTAGAGAAGAAAACCTCCCTTCTGCAGTATCACATATGAAAGCTGTTCATTATCTGGAATCTAGCTTCCCTTCTAGCCTTACTTCTGACACCTCATGCTTATATTGCAGTCTAAAATAGACAAAATTATTTGTGTTTTCCCAAATATTCCAACAGGCTTCCTCCCTTTTACGGATTCAATTGGCTCTCACTGGAATGCCATTCCCTCCCAGTCAGTTTGTCTTGTCAAATGTCAGACATACCCCCCTCCAGGATGGTAACTAGGCTTCTTACATGGGGACAAGTGTCTTTCTTATCCTTCTCTTTAATAAATCTTATCACTTTGTACTAAATTTGTTTCCTTACATGTCTCTACTACTGGAATACAGACTTTCTTCAGATGGGAATCACCTCTTACTCATTTTGATATAATTCTCCACATAGTAGCTGCCTAGTAAGTGACTCTGAATGAAAATGAGTTGACTGGTTGTGACTTAAGTCTAATGAATATCTTTTTCAGCATATGGAGTGGGGAAAATAGACTATTATAAAACCATAGTTAGTCCCCAAAATTCAATTAATTAAATTTTCTGGCCATCTGGCAAAGGTTAATTGAACAACTTATTGTGTTAAAGGTTTTAATAAAATATATTTCTAAAATACATGTAATCTATTTATATGTTTTTGCATGATTATGAACATAGTCATACCTTTCTGATGATTTACTACCAATATACTGTCACTCAGTATATGCACACTCTGTAGAACTTTACAGTATGTTAATTTGATCTATCTGATTTGTTCTTAATTTTTACTGTCTAGCAACTTATAAAGTATCTAAAGAAATGCAGTACCTCCTATATCAATCCTGATTCAATCAGCAGTCTTGCAAGAACTGACTCCCCATCATTAAGTGATATAAGAGGTGACAGAAGTTATGTCTCACACCTATAATCCCAGCACTCTGGGAGACCAAGGAGAGTGGATTGCTTGAGGTCAGGAGTTCAAGACCAGCCTAAGCAAGAGTGAGACTCCATTTCTATGAAAAATAGAAAAACTAGCCAGGTGGTGCAGAGGACACCAATAGGCGCAGTTACTCGGGAGGTTGAGACAAGAGCATCATGTAAGCCCAAGAATTTGGGTTGCTGTGAGCTGTGATGCCACAGCATCCTACCCAGGGCAACTGAATGAGGCTATATCTGAAAAAGCAAAAAGAGATGTAAGAGGAATAAGAGAATAAAAAAACAGCATTTACCTTCCAAAGGCAAGATGATAAAATTGTACATTGCATTGCTACTCATATTTTATTTGCCAGGATTTGGAAATACCATTCTTCAAAAGTAGTTTAAATATATTTACCTGGGACAGGTTTTCTAAGTCACGAGTGCAGGAGACAATACACGTCAGGCATCTAGTAGTAGATGTCACGAGTGCTGTCATAGTACACAGAAAACACTGACTTGCCAACATCAATGTCAGTATGACTTATTATATTACAATAATATAGATTCATGTTCTTAATAGTCTCAATGGGTCAAAGTCTGCCATAAATCAGCTGGGTTCTCTGTTCAGGATCTCAAAACTGCACCAGCTTCACGTCCCCTCACCAGGAAGCTCAGTAAGGAAAGAAGCCAATTATGAGTTTCATCAGGTTGTTGGCCCCAACTTCATTTTCTGGCTGCCGTAGCACTGAGGTGCCATTGTCTTGCTAGCTGTTGCCCTGTGAACCCTCTCAGATTCTAGAGATCACTCCTGGGTCATTGGCAAGCGGTCCTCTTTACAATATGGTAGGTTTCTTTCTTACAGTTACCAAGAGAGTGTCTGCTATTTTTTTACATCTTTTAGGAACTCACCTATTTAGGTGAGGCTTACTTGGAATAATCTCTCTTTTGATTAAGTCCAAACCAACTGGTTAGAGATATAAATTAATCACATCCACAAAATCAATTTCTTATGAAAGTTAACGTGGTCACCAGAGAATATCATCAAAATCACAAGGGGGATGATTAGAAAACTGATCCATTGGGGGGTAGGGATCTGGGCATCTACGTCAGAATCCTGCTTTCCTTGCTTAAAATTTACCACAGCACAGAGCATATGGATAAAACAAAATATTTTCAACTTAGGGCAAAGAGTTATAAAACTACATTTTTTTGTGATGGTCAGATTTCCCTTACATTTAACAGCATATGCATACATTCTACCATTTAGTTATGTGTTATTCTCAATAATGCACTTCTTTTCAAATATTTTAAATGGTTCTGAAGCTGATTATTGTGTAGACTGTCCTCCTTTGTTAACCTAAGGAAGCATTTGAAAAGGAATATGTGTGTCACATATAAAACATTGCAATTTTTTACTGTGCATGTGGGTTTTATAACTCTGTAAAAATGCTAGACTTTTATTTTGTTATATCCACTGAATAGAAAGGGTCAATGTCTAACTTCAAACACTAACAGGAAATTCTTACTGAATATTTCAAAATTTCAACTTACCACATTTGTTATTTATTCCAAAAATAGTTTTATTTTTATTCTTTTTCCCAAGAAACCCAAGAGATATGGTGGTCAAAAGATATAAAAGACAAATAATTATTGACTAGTTTGCTGAAGCAAAAGAACCACATTCAAATTTGAATTATAAGAATTTTAGATCAAATACAGAAAAGAGTTAAGAGGAAAGGAAATGCCCTATTGTAGGAGACCATGCACCAAGCTGGAGAAGCCGTCACTGGTTCTTGAGGGAGGCTCCAGGAGTGGGACAATCTCCCAGCCCACATGGAGATGTTTGGCTGCCCAGAGACAAGCCCTCAAGCAGCTGCAAGCATTAATGAGTTAAGATCGGTTGCTCATTAGCAAGCAGGTGTCATACGTTGGACATTCAGGGTACAGAGGGTGGGAGGCAAGCCCTGGAGGAAAGAGCATGGAGTGATTAAGCATGGCTTTAGGGCGTGCACCCCCACACCTGTTGTATGATGCTTCAATAAAAGGCCATGGCAGAGGTGGCTCAGGGCTCTCTATGGAATATGGGAAGCTCCCCTCTTGCAGGCATTTTTACCTTCCATCTGTGATCCCAGGTGGTTTTATTCACGTGCAGATGGGATGCCCACAGCGGCCCCAACACCGTATTTTATAGTTTAGAAGGAGCAATCAATGGTATCTGCCCGTGGCTTGGGTCACTATATTGTACTATTTATCATAGAGGGAAAATGCATCAATGTTCTCTAAGGAAGTGAAATGGATGATTATGAAAATATTTCTTGCAACCATATACAGAAATATTTCTGATCACAATGACTTTTAGTGGAAAAAGTAATTTTAGGTCTAATTAGAATATGACAGTGTAAAATATGTTACATTTAGCTAAATATAACACATGGACTAGATATACTGACAATTTGACTAATTATGAGACTATAAATATCAAATCAACAGCATTTATTAGTGCTTATTACAATCCAGAACTACGTTAGTGCTTTTCATGTATTGTTTCCTTAATCCATAAAATTCTATGCTATTATCCTTTTTTTTTTTTGATAAGGTTTATAATGTAACCAAAGATAATTTAGCTTATATTACAGCTGATATTTGAACTCTAGATGAGGTATCTCTCCCTAAGAAGATGCCTGAACTTATTAAATAAAAACATTTGTGAGAAACGTCCCGTTAGAGGCAAGTCTAAGAATAGACTTGATTCCACTGATCAGGACCAATCTTGAAGCAAATATTCCCTTTGGGATTAGTTTTCCTTCTGCAGGATAGAGAGGGAAAAGTCAAGCATTGTGATGACTTCATTACTCCCCACAGTTAGAATCAGAATGGGGATCACAGAAGATCTTACTTTGGTTTTATCAGAATAGATCCCTGAACCTTGGAAAGAGTAGTTCCACTGTAGCCTGGCCTTTGTTCTGTTGTGAATTCTTTATGCAATACTGGATCTTGTTTCTGGGTTGCTTTCAACCATGGTGGAGTTGTTTACCAACCTTCCCACCTCTCCTATCCACACTGTCCCTGTCTGAGAAGTATCCCCCTGATGGAGTTGTTTAGCAACCTCTCCTATCCACACTGCCCCTGTCTGAGATAGTATCCCCCATGATGGATTTGTTTACCAACCTTCCCACATCTCCTATCCACACTGTCCCTGTCTGAGATAGTATCCTCCATGGTGGAGTTGCTCACCAACCTTCCCGCGTCTCTTATCCACACTGCCCCTATCTGGGACAGTGCCCTAGTTCACTCTGGGGAAGCCAGTGTGGTGCTATGTTTCTGTTTTTCCTTGTTCAGATATTTCAAAGATGTAACTGACGCCATGGAGTATCTTTATGGGAGAATTTTACTTAAAGGTAAAACGTCCAGAAGAGCAAGAGAAATAGAATTTAAACAAACATCAAAGACCCAAGACACAATCCTTACGCACCTGAATTGTGCTGAGTCTCTGTCTGAACTGCAGAGTCCGTGTGAGGAATCCCGGCTTTGAGAGGCAACTTGACAAAGCGCTCTGCTCATTTAAATATTCCAGCCAGGTGACTATTGTCAAAGCAGGTGTAAATCATCAGTAAAGAAATTACTCCTGGGTTGGGCAGGGGAACTTCTGAAGTTAAACAGAGCATCATTCTACTACTTTCTACTGTCTTTGAGGGTCAAGAAAGGATGGGGGGGAGTGGGTTTCCAGGTATCTCTGGAGATAGAAAGACCTTTACCATTCTCATCCTATCACAGCTTGTAAATCTGTGCCCAGACCTATATACTGAAGCCATTTGATAAATTTCATTACTATGGTCATCTGGCATCTGAGAAGTTGTTAAAATTCAATAAGCTCTACATGTAATGCTCTTGAGCATTATATACGTGAGCTTGGAAGAATCTTGATTCACCTAGTTAAATGTGAGATGTAAACTTGTGAATAGTTCTTGTGAATTTGGTGGACGAAATTGATATTGGCTTAACATATTTCAAACAGGGATGCATATGTACACTTCACCATGATTCTAAAATACATATGCAGGCCCCAGGTATTATAGGACAAATAGACATTTATCCAAAATTCCAATTAAGCATAAGGGCTAGAAAAACATGTCTTCTGAAGACATATTAGAAGATACAGTTGGATGAAAATCTGAATATCTCCTACTTTCCAAGAAAAACTCCAAGATTAAGTTCAAATATGTAACAAGAGATAAAATTCTGTCTTTGTGTATATCATTCTCATTCATCTATTTTTAACTCTAATTTAAATGCAATTTTAGTGGAAGGGTGGTCATATTGGCTAAAAGCCAGCATAACTCTAAAATTCAAGAAATATTTGAAAGCAGTTAAAACAATTACTTTTCCCACAATGTGAAGTTAATAATGCCAGGTAAAGTGGATTATGATCTCATGGCTAATCTGAATAAAATGAAATCTTAGATCAATCTTCACAAGCTATTAATAGGTTGACATTTAAAAAAAAGGTTCACAAACATCAGAGGAGAGAGTTACAAATATGATAAAAACTAGAATAAGCTCTCTGTGTAATTTGCATTGAAGAAATCAATATAGAATTTTAGGCTTTAAATATGATTGATAGATACAGAACCAGATACAGACGTACTAGCTGTTTTCAAGTGTCATCTGCTAAGAACACTCAGAAACAAAGAAGCTCTGATGAAATGATTATGTCTAGCCCAGAGGTCTTGATTTTTCAATATAATACTATTCTCTGGGCTCTTTGGAGAAGTAGATAACGTTAAAGATGCACAAAAATATAAATTTATTTTATAAAGGAAGAAATAAAGAATCAGAGAGATTATGTCACTTACACAGTCACAGGCAAATCAGTGTCACAGAGAGCATGAATTTCTCATTAAAAAAGGCAGAAAGCAGCCTGACTGTGTAGGTTAAGATCCTACATTCTCCACTTAACAACCTTGACACCTTGGACAACTCTCTCAACCACCAATCCTCAATTTCCTTGCCAGTCAATCTCTATGACAGCAATAATATTTAACTCGTGTGTTGTTGTGAGGACCTAAATGAGGAAATATATGCAAAGTACAAAAGATAGCAGTCTGTCATCACTACATAAGTGCTGACTTTTTATTTGATCATAATTCTTATGATTGCAATGACTCTTATATGAAACCAGGCATATCTGAATTCACATTATATCCATTTAACATGGAAGGACAAAGAACTTAAGTAAACATATTACCAAGGCTGATTAGAAAATGGATTTTAAAAACATCATTGTGTACTTGTGAGAAAGTAAGGTAGCTAACCTAAATAGTATAGAATTTAAGAATTAGAGAGGAATGGGAACCTTGGTTTGACAGACAGGTTGAGAATAGATTGTACTGATCTGTGAAAACGAAGTGCTTATGACTTTTCAAAGAATATTTTTAGATAGCTTAGCTTCACATCAGTCAGCAAGATATTTTGTTGTAAGGAGAGAAAGGAATTTGCTTTCTGCTCTACTTTGATAAATCATGGAACCTGAATAGTTAGTTAATAATATGTGGTATTGGAAAAATTTAAAAGACAATGTCATAAAGTTAAAAGCACTGGCAGTGAATTCAAATACAAAATAGCAACATATCAAAACTGTATAATAAATCAATTTTATAATTTTAACTATTTATAGTAACTAAAATTAATCTAATAAATGATTTCACATGAAGGCCCAGTAGGGTGTGACTTTAATGGATATATGTCTAATTTATATGATTGGAAATGTTTTGTTTCACATAAAGAATGGATCTCCTAAAATTATTGTTTCTCCTGCTAAGTTTTTTTTAATTGCCTCCTTTGGAATCATTTTGCTGTTGAATTACCTAGCCATTTTTTACCCCAGTTTAATGTAAGAAAAAACATCTACAAAAGTAAGGCAAGTGATTCAAAATTGGTGTAATTTTTAAAATGCAGTTTAATTTTTAAAAAGCTAGTAATGACAACAGAATATGCATTTATATTGTGTATTTCATCATTTTTCCTCTCCCTTTTGTACTGGAATAATACAAAGTACCAAAATGTTAGCACAAGTGAAAGGGAAGAAAAATTAAAGGTTAAAAATAATGAGGAAAATGGACAATCACTCCTAGATAATTGAGAGTGAACTTCATATCACTGTTAAAGCAAGAGACAACATCATTATCCCTACATTCTGCAAAAATATACATGGGTCACTTAATGGCATTGCTACTCTTACTTATTTAAGAATGGACCACTGATCTCTAGAACAGAATAGCTAAATTTGCTGGTTTAATGAAGGTTTAAATGAAAGGAATTTAAGAATGAAACTTACCAAACCTTGCATGTGAAACTTCACTTGACCTTAAAGCACTACTTTTAATTATGCAAAATCAACAAAAAGCATGCAAGTGGGCAGGAGGGCATTACTAAAGGTAACTTGATCCATTATTTTTTGTAATTCCTGTTCTACAACTTAAAGCTTCTTGTTAGAGTAGATGCAAGGTCAAGAGTATTACAAGTTAAAAGGTACATTGGTACCCAGATCTCCCCCCCGGAAAGATCATCATAAAATTAGGATTAAAAATATCAACAAAATGAGAAGTAGTTCCTCTAATGCAAAACAGTGCCTATTTCTCAAAAAGTAAATTTTTTCATTCCGAATAGTGAAAAATTTAGCCATTTCTACATATGATTATGATTTCTTATGTGTGGGAACTCCTATAAATGCTTCTGTTTCTTATTTTCACTCTGTAGCAGTTGTCAGAAAAGTGAGCTTGACCAAATTCTGTAGGTCTAACTGTAAATGGAAATATAATGTGACAAATATCTGATCAGCTAGAAATTTACAGCAGCGCTTCCATTATGTTCTACTCATAACAACTTTATGTCCACTCACCATTAACATTGTCACCTATAGTAGAGTTGTGTGTGAGGACCTCTAGCTTCAGTCACTACCGGAAGTGACTTAAACTAAGTGACTTAAACTAAGTCATTTCAGGTAGTCTTCTTCCTATTTTTAAGTAACTTTTCTGTCATCTTTGATAAGAAATGTTAAAGAAAAGCACTTTATGATTTTTTAATATATTTCTTTACGATTAATGTATACCACAGGATACCATTTATAACCTCTTGTCGTTACATCACTTTTTTTTTTAATGCCAGGTGTTAGAAATACAGAGGGAAGTTTGCCTTTGTGCTAAGGCATTGAGCAGAACAGTAGCTATAATTTCAAGGTAGTATTGAGAAACTCAATCTTGGAAAAGTTGGTTTTGATAATTTTGGCAGAAAATGAGATGATTTTTTTTTTTTTTTAGCAGAAATGACCATTTGTCTAGTTATCTTAAGTCATTTTCTGAGATCCAACTGTTTTTGAAATGTTTGGTCTGCTCATAAAGCTTTTTCTATCCATTCCTTTCCACTCCTTGTATGGGATTCAGATGCAGGACTAAGTCTGGGAATATCAAAGAGCTTAAAGAAACTGATCTTGTAGAGTCTTCTGAAAACAGAATAAAATAGAAAAACCTAGATAATTATTTTTAAAATTAGGATTAATAGGACACTGTTGCTAGCTACAGGCTGCCAAGTGTGTGTGGAGGTGGCATTGTGGTATTAACTGGGTTACTACAAAAACTTCACTGGGAAACTATAGACCTGAAGCTTCATGTACAAGAAAAAGTCAAAAGATGATGGGCAGACAGGTAAGAACTTCGGGCACAGCAGTGTTGTGTGCAAAATATGCGGGATATGAAAAAGGGCGGCACATCAGGAACATTTAACATGAATTCATTTGCCTGGAGGATGGTGTGTTTTCATATATATTAACTTGTGTGGCTTTTAAATAAACTTACTAGGCAGAAGAGATATTTTTCTTTGACCTACTTTGTATTTAATAAAGCAATTATTCTGAGAAGGATTTGTATGTTACATAACTGTTCAATGATATTGATTGGTTTTGAACTCATTTTCTTTGATTACAATAAAACATGCCAAGTAGGGTAATATTAACAAATACTGAATCATGTTGAAGGGGATTCTAAAGTACAGGAAATAATAATAAAAACTGATATTTACATAGTGATTATTTTATGCCATGTGCTAGGAAGGGCTACCCTTGTATTACTGAACTCATCCAACCCTCACCTATGAAGTAAGTACTATTATTGTCACCAATTTGTAGATTAGGAAACCAAAGGTTAGAGAGATAAACCTTCACTAATTTCTCATAGTTAATAATTGGTGGAACTAAGGTATAAACCCCAAACACTCTAGTTCCAAATCCCATTCTCTTAGCTACTGAACTAGAGTCTCTCTATTTCACATTGTTTACGTAACAAGTCAGCAAGTAACAACCCATAAAAGGATGACAATAGAGGGAGATTTTTAGACATACATCCTGCAAGATTTAGGAGGGAGGTTATTATTGGAGGTTGAAACATTCCGTGTTGAAAACAGATGAATAAACAAAATAATTGGTGATGTGGAGCTCTGGTGAGATCCCCTTTCAGAAAGGATGCTTGTCCACCTTCCACTGTTGAGAATGCTGCCTGCTGACGGTTGAGAGCTGACTCGTGCCTGGGGCATTGCCTGTGTCTGAAAGGAGCTACCTTGTGTGAAGTTATTCCCCTTTCTAGAGAGTAGCCCGCAAAAATGACTGATTGATGAGGCATTTGGTTAGCTGGTGTGACTTCCTTGGCACAAGTACTCCAACTGAAAGAATTTGATCCCAAGCTTGAGTAATGAAAAGCCCAAGGCTTTTTTTTCCTTTACCAACTTTCCTTCTGTATCTAAACTTTATAGATCTTTAGACCTCTGTCATTTCAATGGATTCTCATAAACAAGTTTACTTCAATAGAAAGGCCCCAAATGTAAAAGAAATAAGGAACAACAAGGTGTTATAAATGGTATCCTGTGGTATATATTAAATACATGTACATAAAGGTACATACATTTTGTAGCCTAAGATTTTGTGTTTTCTGGTATTGAACATAAAATCTTGTAAATCTCTGTCATAGAGATGAGAAGAATTATTCTTCTTCTGCATCTAAGCTGAACTTTGTAAATAGTAGAAATCAGTGGCACTGCAATCTAAGTTCTTATGTGTCATTGGATTTTTTATAGTATTTGAAAGAAATGGAATGTCTATTATTTGAAATACTACAGATGAAAGAAAGTGTATCTGTTGTGCTTCAACTGTTTATAATAGAAAATCTTTAGAATAGTTCTAAGCCTTTAAACTAAACTTTTTATAGAATTTTACCTACTGTTGATTCAAGACATTTCCATGTTTTATTCAACAACAGCTAGTTAGATCCAAGATGATAATAGTTTGAATCACTGAACTATATGGTATGTTTGTTACTGACAGCATGAATTCTGGCTTGGGGGCACTGATCTTTTAAACACATGTTATGATCAAAGTTCTTTTCTTTTCCAATCATGAATTGTTTATAGAATCACAGCCTTGTGCAGTGCTTAGATAGGTCAAAGATAATTAAAACAACTAATTCCAGTGAGGGCTACCTTTCAGGACCCACTTAAGTCTTACTGTACCTATCTTTGCTCCTCTGTCAATGCCACTGCATTACTGGGCTCCAAGTTTGAGGCAAAATGTATATGAGTCACAACATAGCTGATCTTTCAAATGCACATTCAGCTACAAAGGGGCATCTTCATTAGTCAAGTAGTACAGTAAATATACTGTCTTCTAAAATACTCATGATCTGCCACCCTGAAATCAGAATTGGAAAGTTTATTTACATGTCTTAGTTGGAAAGTTTAATTACATGTCTTAGTTCAATCATTATATTGAAATAAATAAATAAATAACAATTCCATCCCTGAAAAATGTCTAGAAACCTTTTATGTACTCTCTGCTAGTATATTTAACCATATAACCTAAGAAAATATCATATGTATTATTATCCTTGGAATAAAATTGGCTATTGAAAGCTTTCCTCCTCTTCTTTTTAGAGAAGTTAAAACACGTGACTATACTATCATTACCTTTTTGACATAACTCATAGACATAATTGTTATTAACTCTGAGTATAATTCTCTCGATGGAGCTCCCTTAGAGGAGATACCACCATGGGCATAGTTAAATCAATCGTAGTTTCCTTGGCCATAAATTCTTTCATTTGCTAATATCAATAAACCAGTAAATATTTAGTTTGTACTGACCTCTGCAAGAATCATATCAGTGCATGTGTTGAAAATGAGCATCATTAATTTGTAGGCTTATAATATCATAAATATATTCCATATCCATATATATATCTCATAGTAACACAAGACTTTTACATATGTGATGAATTAAGTGATTATCTAAAAAATAGAAGAAACTAGCATTTATTGAAATTCTTACAATGTGGCAGACCCCAAATTTTTTATCTAAAATTAATTAATCTTTACTCTAAATCTGAGAAATGAGTACCATTATTTTCCTTTTTTTTTTTTTTTGAGACAGAGCCTCAAGCTGTCACCCTGGGTAAGAGTGCTGTAGCGTCACAGCTCACAGCAACCCCAACTCCTGGGCTCAAGCGATTCTCCTGCCTCCAACTCCCAAGTAGCTGGGACTACAGATGCTCGCCACAGAGCCCAGCTATTTTTTGGTTGCAGCCATCATTGTTTGGTGGGCCTTGGTTGGATTTGAACCCGCCAGCTTAGGTGTATGTGGCTGGTGCCTTAGCCGCTTGAGCCACAGGCACTGAGCCTATTTTCCTATTTGGAAGAGAAGATGAATGAGACTAGGAAGACTTACCCTGAAGACTTAGTGAGGGTTAATAGGTGATGGAAGTAGGGCTGACACGTGGTATTTTCTCACCAGAAATAGGTTGTTACCCCTAATAATAAGGTGCCTTGCTGGTCCTCAGTCCTGGAAATCAGTAGACCCAGGTGTTGGCACTACCTGTACTGAATAGGTCTGTAGTTATCTAGGACCAGTGACACATGATACATGATCAGGCCTTGGTTTCATCAGGTGTCAGGTAAGGGGATTCAACTACTTTTTCAGGCTTCTTTCTCTTCCAAAATTCTAGAATTTAGACACATGTAAACTTCTCCAATCATATAATAATTTATGATTATGAGTAATTATGCCCACAAAGTTTCAGTATGTATCTAGACCTTCATGTAGCCATTGTGAAAATTCAGGGTTAATACTGTTAGTGTATATTAAATCAGCATACCATCCTACCAAGGATGGAAAAAACATAAATAAGTTTATGAGAGCATATGCTAAAAGTAGCTAAATTTATTAGAGGAAAAGAAGGATAAAACACACAGAAGAATGAGGTGGATATGAGGGTTACTACTTTATTTTACTTTAATTATTAATTTCTTTAATTTTTGAGACAGTAGTCCCACTTTGTTGCCCTGGGTAGATAGCAGAGGCATCATAGCTCACAGCAACCTCAAACTCATGGGCTCAAGCAATCCTCTTGCCTCAGCCACCCAAGTACCTGGGAGCACAGGCACCTGCCACAACACCCAGCTAGTTTTTCTATTTTTAGTTTAGGTGGGTGTCTCACTCTTGCTCAGGCTGGTCTCGAACTCCTGAGCTCAAGCAATCCACCTTTCTTGGCCTTCCAGAGGGCTGTGATTACAAGGGTGAGCCGACATGCCTGGCAAGGGTCATAATTTTAAATATCATGGTCAGAGAGGATTGAACTGTGAAGGTGCTAACTAAGCATAAATATTAAGGATATGTGGAAATGAACCATGAAAAATACATGTAAGAAAAACATGTCAGAAAGAGAGAAGAAACACGCAAACATCTCCAGGCAGGAGTGTGTCCAGCGTGTCAGAGCAACACGGAAGAAGTAAATATTGATGCTGATATGACCTCATTCCCTGCAGTGGGGTTATATCCTGATAAGTGTGTAGTAAGTTGAATACACCTAACACAGCAATCATAGCTTAGCTTCACCTGCCTTATCATGCTCAGAACAATTACGTCTGAAACAAAGCCTATTCTATAATAAAGTGTTTGCTATCTCATGTAATTTATTGAATATTGCACTAAAAAGTGAAAAACAGAATGGGTGATCACCACTGACGTGCACAGCCAAATGCTCATTGAGCCTGAAGAATATGTGAAGCACAGACAAAAACTAATTGGGGAATGTTATGGGGGAATTGCTATTGTGCTATAGCAACAATGTCATCAATTTCTTTTTGTGATGAGGTTTGAGAATAGCTGATAGAAGGCGCTGAGGGTTTAGCAGATGTAGATTCAGGAAGGTTGAGCGGTTGAGCACCAGAATAATATCCTTGGCTTACTGTGTTTCCACATCGTGCTAACTCAGGAAAAGATCACATTCGAAATTTGAAGTACAATTTCTACCAAATGTGTGTACTTTCTCACCGTCGTGAAGTCAAAAAATCATAAGTTGAATGATTATGAGTTGGGTGGGAACTGTCCCTAGAGTTGAATGAAGGGAGGAAGTTGAATTCAGAATAGTAATGGGGAAAGATTAGGTTACGCCTTAGAAGTGAATGAGGTGGAAAGACATTAGTAGGTTCTGAGTAAAGCAATAAAATCTTCTGACTTAAATTTTGACAATATTACTCTGGCTGCTTTCTTGACAATTTTAGAGGCAGAACTACATAAAGCAAACATAACTATATTCCCAGAACTCATACAGGCAAAGCACTGGCAAAGACTATAAGAAATAAACCTCTGTTTTTTATAAAAATGTGGACCACTGGGATAGTGTATCCAAAACTCATCTGCTTCATTGCAATAGATATAGTTTGTATAAAGTACATTATGCAAAAATGCAGGTATTGACAACTTTTAAAAATGTTCTATGTCATTTGCACACTGCTAAAAATTCTGTCTTCTGATGTATTTACTTACGAAAAAATCAACATGTTTTATATATCATGTAAAATATAAAACCCGAAATGCTTTATTTCATTACTAGAAAGAACACTCCCATTCACACTCTTGTAAAAGTGCTTTGTGAACTGCTGTTTGGACTAATCAGATCACAGGAGAGAGTTCAAACAGGAGATGGGGTCTTTCAGAAACCCATGTTCAAAGTAAACTATGGTTAGTGCCTGCTAACAAAATAATTCATTGTTATTTATGCTAGAACTCTAAAAAGAGACAAGGGCCAAATTTTTTTTAAAGTTTGCCTAAAAGAGAGTGACTAGGAAGAAGGCCAAAATAATCAGCTATGCTTCTGAATGAACTTTGTCTTGTAGCCTTGTTAACTCAAGAGCCACCTTTGCTTTCTCTGTGACACCATCATTTAATTGTAACAAATCAAATTTGTCTGATAGCACTGCGTGACAGGAGCCATAAGTAATTGCCGGGAGGCCTGACTGCAGCTGTTGCACTCCCATCGCACACCGTTGTGCTGTGTCATTTGAATTTGTGCTTCAATGCATCTTTAAAACATTTCTTCTACATAACCTGATTAAACTTGTGTCCCGTCTGTTCACTTGACTGCCAGTGCTGAAGAATCCTACTGCGAGACACAAGCCAAACAATATTAACCCCAGAAGAAATATTTTTCAGAAAGAAATACTTACAAAAGTGAACACTTCTAAGTCTTTTGTATTTTTTTAGCTTCCAGCATTTTATCACCAATAATGTAAGCACTTTTGTCAACTTATGTTGGCTTGCACCTCACGTGTTTGCCAGTCAAACCTGTCCTGTTAAGAGGCTTTTGTTCACTGAATCACCCTGGTAATTTCTGGCTACACTCGTCCTCTGTTGCTATGCACTGTCTGTGAGATTTTAATTCACAGTCTTTACATCATCTGTTAAGATGTGTTTACGATGGTCCATGCACTTCCACTGTTTTTTTTTTTTTTTTTTTTTTTTTAGCTAGTCTGTTAAATTCTTTGAGGAAGTGTAAAATACTGTTATGTGTCAAGGATCCATTCTGACAAATGCATCAGAAGGTGATTTTGTCATCGTGTGAGCATCACAGAAATGTACAAATTTAGGTGGGATGGCCCACCGCACACCTAGGCCACATGGTATGGACCATCACTCCCAGGCCACAAACCCATTTAGCCTGCTTACTGTACTGAATACTGTAGGCAATTGTAACATGATGGGAAATATTTATGTATCTAAACATAGAAAATATACATAAAAATAAAGTATAAAATACAAGGAATGGTATAGGGCACTTATCATAATGCAGCTTGCCAGACTGGAAGTTGCTCTGGGTGAGTCTGGGAGGGAGAGGTGAGTGCGTGTGAATGCCTATAACATTATTGTACACCACTGTAGGCTTTATGTACACATAGGTCACACTAACTTTAGAAACCAATTCTTTGTTTGATAATAAATTAGCTTACTAAAACTTTTTAACTTTATAATCATTTCCATTTTTAAAATGTTTTTGACTCTTTTGCAATAATAGCTTAAACACAGACATGTTGTAAGCTGTACAAAAGATTTTCTTCCTTTAGACCTTCATTCTGTAACATTCTTTACATTTTTCATGTTTAATTATTTTTTTTCCCTTAAAACTTTTTGTTATAAACTAAGACACTGCACGCATCTTGGTATAAGTGTACACAAGCTCAAGGTCATCCATATAATTGTCTTTCACATTCACCTCTTGTCCCAGGGTCTGTGACACAGCTGAAGCTGTCATTTCCCGTGGTTGACATGACAGGTAGAAGATACAGAAAGGAAAACAACTACCCAATGAATGAATTGTGAGAAATTAAGTAGAGCAAAAGGATAAAGTAAAAGAATGGGTATCACGCTATCTTAGATAAAACAAGAAATAAGATATCATATTGGCAGAGATAAAGAGTAAACGGGATATTTTTGTAGAATGGTTTCAGTCCGAGGGAGGACAAGTGGATTTGAAAGCTTTCTGGAGATGACTTGTGAACACTAGGAGAGTATATGTGGGCACAGGAACACGAAGACAAATGCTCTAGTTACGAGCATCTGCTCTTGAGTTTCTGCTCCTGGTAACTTATAATTCTCTATTTCTGTCTGTCTGTTTTTCCAGTTTTCAGAGCAGGTAGAAATTTGTCCTGATTCTCAATTATGTGATGATTGTACTAAGAGTTGGTGATTCTCAGTTTGTTTATCTTTTTACTAGTTGTTGTAAGAACAAGAGTGGCAACTTCCAAGCTTTTTACATGCTGGAATGCAAACCAAAAGTCCAATGTACTTTGCAGATACGTGTGTGTGTGTGCGTATATATGTACATATATGTGTACAAGTGCATATGTATCTATGCACAAATACATACATGCCTATATATGTGTGTGTGTGTGTCTGTGTGTTCATACAGTGAAAATCATGCCTTTCATGCCCCATTCCTGTAAAGTAAGGTAACTTCATGAGAGCTAGTTTAAATATGCTAAAACAACCATTAAGATTTTTGAAGGATTTCCAGTTGCTTACCAAAGGGGTAATACACTATATTTAAGTAGTTTTTAAAAGTATTAATAATATGTATGCATTTTCATATTGGCTTAGTTTCAAAATTAGTTTTTTTTAATTATTGTTCTTTAATTGCTGATGTCTCTTTATATTTCGATTAAAGATACTTACATCCATAGCTGCTAAAAAGTGCACTCCTGAACAAAGGCAAAAAAAGATTCTTGTTACCTTCCTGAGTCCTGCCACATAATAAGCGATCTCTAAATAAGTAATGAAGTGCACTGGTGGGATTGGCAGTGGAAGTATTTAGAGAGAAAAATCTCTTAACCGATTATTTTGAGAGTTGAGTTTGTTTATCACTATATTTGCCATGAATCACTTACTTATACAATTGTTTTAAAAGTTAGCATAATCTTGTATTAATTTTTGATGAAATTAGCATAAAATTTTTAAGAAATGCAAATTACACAAAATAATTCAAAGGACAATTAATGTTTTGACCTTGCAGCTTTGTAAGATATGAAGAATTTGACTTATTAATTACATAGTTTTTTATTCTTTATTTTAAATTATGAAGCCATAGCTTATGGCCAAGTCTCATGGCTTATAACTTATCCTCAAGTTAGAGTGAATATTCAAATATTTTATATTCAACATTTTATATTTATAAATAACTGCTCATGAGTGAATGTATAAACAGTATAAGGGGTTGGTTTTGCATATTTACAAAGTTCAAATAACAATTGTTTTATTTTAATGAAATATTCTTTTATTCTCTTTTAATGGAGAATTAAGCCATGTAGCCCTAGCTCATTAATCTATTATAGTATAATATTCTTTAGTATGAATTACCCACATTTTTAATTTTGCCAGAAAATTGAATTTAAGGATGTTTGAGGCTTTTAATAATTACACAAAAGTACTGCTATAAAAGCTAGTGGCCATTGTTCAGTAGTGGTGATATTTCTTTCTGTAAATGTACAAGAAATTGTTTAGAGTAAATTACTGAGCATAAATTCCGGCCATCTTGAACTTTGTTAGGTATTGCCAACTTTTCTTGAAAGTATACATTCAGAGAGTGATAAAGTATATTGTTCTTTCTTCCCCACTTTTCATACTTTGAGCTTTTAACACCTTTCTGTTAACCAACATTTGAAATTTAAATTTAAAAACATTAAAAAGAATAATAACAACAGTAGATATGCTACAATAAAAGATAACTACATGGTTAAAAAAAATATTAGGAAACTATTCTAAGTAAACCAGGGCAAAATTAGAACACTTACACATGAAGTAAAAAAACCTAAGGGAAATATGCCTACCATAAAACCTAGATAATTGTAGATAACTGAAACCATTTTGATCTCACTATATTTCAAAACCTAGCTTAAGGAGTTTTTACTTGATACTCAATAGGCTATAGTCAGATAAAGAAGATATTGTAAATATTATCAATGGTAAAAATTTCATGTACTTTCTTGACATAGCTTGAGGCTAAAATGCATTCATTGTTTATATTTAATAATTATATCAGAATTGTGACAGAGAAAATGTGATACAACTTTCAGAGGTTAGAAATTTGGCGATATAATAACTTTGTTATCTATCTGGTTTATTAGGGCCATTGTTAGCTACACAGTTCTAAGCTGAGTTCATTATAACATTATTGAAATTTTAACATATGTAGCTATAATTTAATATTTTAAGGGGAGAGCAGAGAGAGAAAGAAGGAGGGAGGGGTGGGGAAAGGAAGAGCAGAGAGAGGGAAGGAGGGAGGGGTGGGGAAGGGAAGAGCAGAGAGAAGGAGTGAGGGGGTGGAGCCTTGGTGTGTGCCACACCTTCTGGGGGCAAGACAGGATTGCAA
>CAUYPK010088618.1:0-12620 GCA_963574355.1 Loris lydekkerianus
TTCGGCTCTTTGCCTCTTATCATTATTTTGTATACTGTGGCTCTTTGCCAAGTTTGGATTTTGTTATGCTGCTTCTGAGGAGGGACCTCTGAGGAGCGATCTCCGAGCGCGTAGTCGAACTTGTTCGCCACCCCTGGCCTATTGTATCTGTAAATAGAATCACAACACCTGTTTTTTTTCTGGTTTTCTTTTGCCTGAAATATAGATGACCAGTCCTTCACCTTGAGTCTATATTAATCTTTTAACGTGAGATGAGATTCTTGTATGCAACAAATATCTGGCCTTAGTTTTTGTATCCAATCTGTGCCTATTTAGAGAATAATTTAAGCCATTCACATTAATGCAGAATATTGATAAGCATGGTAAAATATTGAGTATCGAGTTTTTCAAAAGTCCAGTGGACAATTTTAATCCTTTTGCCACTGTGCAAGTTTGCATTTGAGCAAAAGTTTGTGAGTGAGTTTACTTTTGTGGTGGAGGATTGCAGTGGTCATTATGGAGCATAGGTCTGAGAATATTCTGGAGAGCTGGTTAAGTTATTGTAAATTTCTTCAACCTGTGAATGTCGTTAAATTAATTAATTTCTCCATCATAAATGAAACTCATTTTAGCTGGATACAAAATCCTGGGTTAAAAGTCATTTTGTTTTTGGAAATTAAAAGTAGATGACTACCTTCTTCTGGCTTGAAAAGTTTCAGCAGAGAGATCTGCAGTCATTCTAATATTCTTCCCTTTGTAGGTAATGGATTTCTTATGTCTGGTTGCTTTCAGAATTTTCTCCCTCATATTAACTTTAGTGAAGTTAATTATGATATGC
The DNA here is from genome assembly GCA_963574355.1 of Loris lydekkerianus. Taxonomy (NCBI): domain Eukaryota; kingdom Metazoa; phylum Chordata; class Mammalia; order Primates; family Lorisidae; genus Loris; species Loris lydekkerianus. Next base: position 818 of record CAUYPK010088618.1, read on the forward strand.
TGGGGGATGTCTTATTCATTTTGAGTCATGCTGGGGTTCGGAAACTGCTATCCAAATTTCAGAATCTTGGCATGTCTGGAAAATTCTCTTTCATAATTTCATGGAGAAGGGCTTCTGTGCCTTGTGAAGCCACTTCATCACTTTCACGGATTCCAATGAGGTGGATATTAGTCTTTTTCAAATTATCCCAGAGCTCTCTGAGAGAATGATCCATTTTCTCTCCATTTCTCTTCCTCTTTGAGAGTTTGGGAGCATTCAAAAGCTTTGTCTTCAATGTCAGAAATCTTTTCTTCTGCCTGCTGCTGTCTGTTACAGAGGGATTCTACTGGATTTTTCAGATCTTTGAGGGCTGTAAATTCCTTCTTCAGGGTGTCAAAATCTTTGGTGGTTTTGTCTTTAAATTCTTTGAATTCTTGAGACAACTTTTGAATTTTTCCTTGAATTTCTAATTTTGTCTTTTGAATTGCTCCTCGAATTTCTAATTCCAAATTTTCCTCCGGTCTCTTGATCTTGTTTGCAATTCAAATTCTGAATTACATATCTGGCATCTCAGGCAGCTGTTTATGAATGGGATCTTAGGTTGTGTCAAAATCTTTGGTGATTTTTTTCTTTAAATTTGTTAAATTCTTGAGACAACTTTTGAAATGCTCCTTGCATTTCTAATTCAAACTTTTCCTCTATTCTATTAACCTTGTTTGCAATCCAAATTCTGAATTCGATTTTTGATGTCTCGAGCATCTGTTTATGAATGGGATGTTCAGTTGTGTCCGCCATATCTTTCCTTAGGAGGGTTTGATCTTCTCTGGTTATTCATGTTACTGGAGTTTTCCCACTGATTCTGCCCTTTGATTATTTTATACTGTTTGGCTAGATGAGCCAATAAAGAGAAGATAGGTTGGGGGCTCCAGGAGTAGTGCTTAACCATCCCTTTGCCCAAAAGCTGGGACTGGTGTCTGTACCTTTTCCCCTGGATCTTTGCCAAGGATCCATACTGTGCTATGGCCTGAGGAACTGGGGACCTGTTTGGTGTGGTGGGGCTAAGTGGCTCTCTCTTGTTTTCAACTAGTCTCTGTCCTACCCTAGTGAATCACTTACTCTGTATTGAAGTCTCAGCTGTGGAGAAATACCAGCAATTAAGTCATCCCACCCCCCACAGGCAACAATTGGAAAAGGAAAATCAAACCTTCTCACAACCATACACCCAGGGTACCAGTTGGATAGTCCTTGGGTGATTGGCCCAGTTCAAGAGGTCCAAATCAATTGTCTCGGTCAGCACCTGTCTCAGGTGGGAGAGTTCAAAAGGTCTCCAGCAACTAGATCGCAGGGGTCTTCTGGCAACTCAAGTATGACTCCCTCTGGTGCTCTGTGAGGTAAGGAGGACACATCTAGCAAATAGGTTAGTCTGAGAAGGTTGATGCCTCCTTCCCCACCTTGCACCTCTGTCACTCTGACTCACTGATATACCTGCAGGGCTGTTACCCAGTTCCCTCCAATAAGCAGATACTCCAGGGGTTTGCGCCTGCCTGAGTCAGAGGGAGATCTATGTCTCCTCAGCAAGGCTGCTGCTCTCTGCCACTATCTGATAGGGAGAGGGGTGGTGAGGCCTGACAATTTCAGGTGCCTAATGGAGGCTGGGATGATTAGTTTTAACTCTGCCCCTGATTGATGTTGCTGACAGAACAGAACAACTTCGCAGAATTTGTTTCTGTCCCGCCTATATTCCCCTGGAGATATAGATGCTGTTTGAGTTCACTGAAACTGCAACTCAGGCCCAGTCTGTGCCGCTGCTCGGTCTTGGCTGCATTTTGTATTGGGGCAGTGTGGTTAGCTGTCAGTTCCAGCCTCTGCTTGCCCTCCTTTGTCTCAGCTAGCATCCCCTGAGGGCCGGGTGCATCTTAGGCTCAGTAAAGCGGTCCTCTGGGTCAGCCCCGCCTTGAGAATCTGCAGTCTCTGCGAGTGTATATTGTAGTCACGGCATTCAGGCCCATGTGGGTACCGCCTCAGGCAAACTCTTTACTCACGGGGCCTGGATTTCTGTCCCAGATCTCTTTCTCCAGTGGCTGCCACCAGAGAAGATGACCGGCCTCCTCTGGTTGCCCAGAGAGTCAGGGGGTGTGACTTTGGAATATCCAGGGGTGTGAGCCCTATTGTTGCCACTGTGGTTGCTGGTCTGTGCCTCGGGGTACCGCTGCTTCTGTATGGTTCCTTCTCAGTTTACCATCCTTTCCTCACTCCCATGCCACAGAATCATCACTGACCAGCAGCAGTCCATGCCCTATCCATACCTCTCGAGAAAATACCCAAAAATCTGGACTCCTGAGGGACAGGCTTCCTCAGAGTGAGAGTGGAAGGGAGTGCTAGGAGTTCAGAATTGCAGGTAGAGAATATATACAGTTTTATTCAGTTTTATGCCTGGCAGGAGAGTGCCATGGCACCCTAATAGGGGAAGTAGGTCTAGTTTTTAGAGGGTCTCTCCTGTGGGACAAAATGGGAGGACCTTTGAACTCTTCTCGCTTGTTTGTATGGAGTACTGCGAGCCGTTCTTATGAGGGAGGCGACTCCCGTCCGGTTGGCAATGGATTTTGTGCCTTTTGTTTGTATCCTTGGTGTTGCAGCTCGCCTCAGCAGAGTTGATGTGTGTTCTTCAACCTTCTCTCTTGGCTCAGCTCTAATCCACCAAGTTACTTGCTAAACTTCTGTCCTTTAACTCTCCTTCTGGATGGGAGCCTCTGTGGAAAGCTGCCTTCGGTCAGCCATCTTGCCTCTACCTGTAAAGGGATTTTTATGCTCATGTTGGACATAGATTTGTTAGATAATAATATTTTACCTATATTACTGGTTTGTTCAGGGGTGTAGGGCATAGGTACTACCTCATGGTAGTTAACATTGACTGAATATTTGGCTGCACCAGGCACTGCAGCCTCTCGCTCAGTTCTCCCAGTGTCCTGTTATTCATGTACTATTATTTGGTCCACTTATGAAATGAAGAAATAGAGGCACAGATTTGACTCCAGGAAGGATTGATTCCAGGCAGCCTGACTTCACAGCTTAGCTCCTTACCTTCAGTTTCAAGCTCCCTCTGCTCTTCAGGGAGAAATTTGTATTTTTTATTTTTATCTTTGTTTAAACATTATACTTTTATTAACATTTTAATAATTTTTTTTTTTGCAGTTCTTGGCCAGGGCTGGGTTTCAACCCACCACCTCTGGCATATGGGACCGGTGCCCCACTCCTTTGAGCCACAAGCGCTGCCCAAGAGAGATTTTTATTTTTTAAGAGAATGGTTGATATTTCTGATTTCTCATTGTCTTATGACCACACATATATCAGAGTAGCTGTAAGGAAATAAAAATCCAAGGATAGTTGCATCTTCCATATTGGGACACAAAGCCTGACCCTATGAGGTAAGATGGTAGTGAGCTGGGCAGGGGGAAAGGTGGGACATTGTGAACTGAGGGTGTTCTAAGCTGTGAGGCAAGAAGACTGGCGGAAGATAGAAGCCAAGGTGTGGCCCTCCTCTGAGGTTTTCAAAGGGTTCTTCATTTCCACCTGTGTCAGCCAGCTAAGATCTGACAGCTTGGATGCATCTGCAGTCCTTCTGGTCTTGCTGATAGTGGAAGCATGTGTTTGGAGTATATGTACTCTGGTTTTAGCTCTTATGTTCCTCTCCTCAAATGCATTTAGTTGGTCCACAGTTATCAAATTACCCAGGATCCTAGGCCCTGGAAACAGAGGAAGGAACAAAACAAAGCCTGTCCAGAAGGAGATAGTAGTTACTAGAGACAGGAAATGTAATAGGAAAAGTGACACTCCAGTATGGTGGTTTCTGTGTCTAAGGTGCATTTTATTTGCAGTATCTTTTGGACATTGGTTCCAGCCACATGGATGTGGAGGCTTATTTACATTTAAGGAAACTGGGGGAAATACATTGATACAGTATAACAGGCTCTCCTTTGGGTTCTAAAGGCCAGTCAGCTTGGCTGAAGTGACCAGGGCAGGACAACAAGCGAGTGGTGGAGTCATGCCTTGATGGGCAGGTTTGGTGAGTGGGGGAGAGCCTGCCTACAGTGGACTGGATCAGTCAGTGCACCCTGGTGTCTCCAAAACTGGGAGGTGAGTGTGGGCAGCAACAACTGGTGAATCTAGGGGGATATTTAAATTATGGTATAGGCTGAGTGACCTTCAGAAACCCTTAGATTGAAAGCTGCATAAGGGCAGGGCCCAAGTTACCCTTGTTTTTAGCCGTTGCCCCAGCACCCAGCATGGGCCTACACATTCAACACATGCTTGCTGACTGAATGTGCAAAAGGCTGTGAAGATCTCTGTTGGACAATTCCACATGCATAGTGGCAGCTGTGGAACTAGAGTACAGAGTATTGGGGAGATGGAGTTGGACTAAGTGATGTCTGAGGGACCTTTTGGTCTCATCCTTCTGCCTGGTGTAAAGTGAGATGTATTTGTTGAATTGAAACAAATTCTATAATTCTAGAGAGTCGAAAAGTGTCCCTCTAACCCTTATCCATTTAGCTTTGTTCTCACCCATTCTAAGTTAAGTTTCTCCTGGCAGCTGCAAGCAGATACTGTTCTTTATCCGCAGATACTTGACTGCTATATTCTCTCCCCCCTTTTCTTTTTTTGAGAGAGAGAGTCACTTTGTCACCCTTGGTAGAGTGCTGTGGTGTCAACAGCCCACAGCAACCTCAAACTCCTGGCCTTAAGTGATTCTCTTGCCTCAGCCTCCCAAGTATGTGGGACTACAGGCACCTGCCACAACACCCAGCTCTTTTTAAAGATGGGGTCTTAATCTAGCTCAGGCTAGTCTTGAACTCCTGAACTCAGGTGATCCACATGCCTCGGCCTTCCAGAGTGCTGGGATTATAGGTCTGAGCCACTAAACCCAGCCTGACTGCTATATTGTAAATGGTCTTATTGAGAATTTAAGACCCCAATTTTCCTAGCAATGGGATTTCAGGGTCAAATGGAAGGTCTACTTTTATATCTTTGAGGATTCTCTATATTTCTACCCAGAAGAACAAAAATCATTTTACCACAAAGACATTTGCAATAGAATGTTTATTGTGGCTTAATTCATAATTGCCAAGTCGTGGAAGCAACCTAAGGCCCATCAACCTGTGAATGGATCAACAAACTGTGGTATCTGTATACCATAGAATATTATTCTGCCATTAAAATAGATGGGGACTTTACATCTTTTACATGTACCTGGTTGGAGTTCAAATACATTCTTCTTAGTAAAGTATGACAAGAATGAAAAGACAAATATCCAGTGTACTCTGTACTACTATGAAATCAATATATAAACAATTACATGCTCATAAGAACAATAAAACATTAATATAGTCCAGTTTAAGGGTACAGGGAAGTGGGAGGGGGTGAGACGTTTGGCAGAAGGAGGGAGGGCATGAGGTGGGATCTCAATGTGCACATTCTGGGGGTGTATAACATGCCCCCCTTGGTAAGGGGCTCTTCTACAAATGGAACTTTACCCTGGAAGGGAGAACAATCTAGCCTGAAAATTGTACCTTCATATTAATTTGAAAAAAAGAAATACCCCCGCCCCACCCCAAAAGACCCTGTTTTTCTCTCTGTCAAACTGTAATGCTCAGGCATTGCCACTAGAGGGCCAACATTTTTTACAGCGACAGCGAGGAAGAGGACGACTCCTGTGACCCCCAGAGAGTCCCTGGGAAGTGCTTATCCTGGAAACTTGCTTTATCAATGGATATTTAAGCAGCCAGTGCACGCACTTCAGAGCTGGGGGCGCTGGAGAAGGGCAGTGGTTTCTGTGCTTGTAACATCCCGTGCAGGGCCTGCTGACTTGCGAAGGAGAAGCGCCTCAGGTCCTGAGGTAAGATGGCTGATGGGAGGGGTAGAGCCTGCCTCAACTCCTAGAAAAAGTAGGAAATTGTGGCTCACTTTCCCTTCCAGTGCTGAGTTTCTTTTGTTCCAGTTTTAAAGGCAAAGAAATAAGCAGGAGAAAGTGAGGTCTTTATCAGAGAAAACCTGTATGCTCACTTTCTGCTTCTCACTGTTCTCTCGCTCTCCTCTTCCTGCCTCCCCTTGCTCAGTTGCCCACTGAGAGCCCCTCACCCAGGGGGCGTTTTATGCACCCCCACAATGTGCACATTGATGTGCACATGCCCCCTCCTGTGTTACTTTCTTGGATCTTGCCTTGTTTGGTATCTAGTCATTGCTTGGTGTTGCAAAGGGGTACTCAGGCCCCAAAAGGTGGCAGGCCCGACTCAAAGGACAATCTACAAAGAACTGACCGGGAGACTTGGTTTGGCCTTGTGTGTTCTTGTTCCTTTGTTCAGTGAATGGATTGCACACCTGTTAGAAAACTGCCTGTGGAAGGTGTGAAGCAAGCAGCAGTGTTGCGCATTTTTAGCTGCTTAGAAGGTGGGGCTGCAATGACCAGATACCAAGGTCAGGAAGCAATGGGGAGATGCAAAAGCATAGACCATGTTTAATTCATAAATCAGTAAGGGCAAGATAATCTCTTGCCCTTGGCAATGTACAGGCTATTTTTGGCCCTGTGCAGGGTAGTTGTTTAGGGAACCGGTTGTGTTTAATCGTATTCTTATTTATTGACCACCCATTCCTCAGCCACTGTATTTGGACTTATAGGGGATGTGAAAAAATTACAACAAAGGCCCAATCTAAGATAACAGCTCTAACATAAGACAATAGAAGTTTACAGTGGAGGTTCAAATGAAGGTTACATTTGATCAGGGGCATCGCAGAGGGGCAGTATTTATATGGGGCTGAGCATTTTGACAGAGATGAGGAGGATGGAGGCTTAGTAATGTTAACCTAAAGAAAGAAACTGAGGCAAAAAATGGCGATAATATATTTGGGCCAAGGTTGAGGGCAGCTTCCTTGGGGAGTGTTCTACCAGCTTTTGTTACAAGCAGGTTTTTAAAGGCAAAGGGGACAGAGAGTGGGCTGATACAAAGTTGTTTGACAGGAATTCTCACTGGTTTACAGAGAGAACTGTTTGTTAGTGATTTGCAATAGATCTTTGAAGTATAGGGTGTGAGCTACTGCAGTGGTCCCCAATCCTCAGGCTGTGGACTGGTGTCAGCCCATGGCCTTTAAGGAACTGGGCTACAGCAGGAGGTGAGTGGTGGGCTATGGAGCCAGAAATACTTTATCTGTATTTATATCTGCTCCCTATTGCTTGCAGCCTGAGCTCTGTCTCTTGTCAGATAAGCAGAGGCATTAGATTCTCACAGAAGCATGAATCCTATTGTAAACTGCACCTATGAGGAATCTAGGTTTCACACTCCTTATGAGAATCTAATGCCTGATTGTCTGAGATGAAGCTGCAATGTGGTTGAATCATTCCCAAACCCTCTTTCCCCCAGTCCATGGAAAAATTGTCTTCTGTGAAACCCATCCATGGTGCCAAAAAGGCTAGGGAGCAGTGAGATGTGGTGTCCAGTGTAAGGTATTTTATGGTCTCTTGGTGTCCCTTAGTCTAGAGACCACATAGCAAGTGGCTTCAAGAGGTTATTATTTAGCTCAGGGGAGGGAGTGAGATGTGACTGCTGTCATATTTCAGTGTCTCTCTGCGACTGAGAATTAAAGGGGGCTCACACTCCTCAGATGAAATATTTATTCATTTATTTATTTATTGAGACACTCTCACTTGGTCACTCTAGGTTCTAGAGTGCTGTGGTGTCACAGCTCACAGCAACCTCAAACTCTTGGGTTTAAGCAATTCTCTTGCCTCAGCCTCTCAAGTAGCTGGGAGTATAGGCGCCTGCCACAGTGCCCAGCTATTTTTTGGTTGCAGTTGTCATCGTTTAGCAGGCTCGGCCAGGCTCGAACCAGCCATCCTCAGTGTATGTGGCTCGTGCCCTACTCACTGAGCTATGGGCGACAAGCCACGATGTTTGTTTTTGTTCTACATCCACATAATTAGAATGTATTGTGGGGTCTCTCTAGTAGTCTCGTCTGTTTGTCCATGGAGTATGAACCTGGAGTAGGGGATGATGAGATGGACCAGAAACGTCTGACTGCCCCTGCCTGGTCCTGGGGATTAGGGTGTGCAGAGGCTGGGAAGGCAGGCTCTGGTAGGACTGGGTTATTCCCCCGGCTGTGGTGGCAGGAAGTTATTATACAAGACCAAATGTTATGGCAAGAACCAAAGCAGTGAACTGGGTCAAGAATTTAGGAGGGGAAAAAAAAAAAAAAAAATACAAAAAGTAAAGAATTTAGGAGAATATGTGACAACCCCACTTCTGGAAAGGACAGAGGCTGGGATAGAACCAAAAATTTGTATCAATAGCTGGATGGCATGGAGGTGAAAGAGAATTGGGTTGGGGCCATGCAGAATGGTGGGGAGGTTCAGAGCACTGGCTAGTATTCCTGGATCAGCAAAAGGAGCCTGAAGATATGGGGTAGGCCAGGCCAGTTTGAAAGACTAGTGGCAGGTAGATGAGACCAGAATTAGAAAATAGCTGAGCTTTGGAAATTCTCCACCCAAAGGGTGCTGGTTATAGGAACACTCTGAGATGCAGAAATACCTGTTTTTGCCTTGACCCAGTCACTACTCTCCTGGGATGCTTCTGAAGGAGATCTAGATACAAGGAACAGATTATAAAGACTTACTATCCTTATAACAGGTTATAAGGACCACTATCTTTTGGTGCATAGTGATCTTACCCACCAGTAAACAAGGCCCGGTCAGGTTCTTCAGTTAGATTAGTAACTGTTCCTTCCTGGAAGAGCAGGAGCAAGTAGGTTCTTAGGTCCTTCTGTAAGCATGAGCCCCAACCACCACTACAAAATGCCTGTTAGCAAAGAGGAAGTAGAAAACTCAGAAGTTATGATTTATCCTGAGCTGTGAATAGTTCATCACCCCTTGTTTCTAGAGTTTCAGTGCTGGCTGTTTCCTAATTTATGGTGTACACTAGTTATGGTAGGCATAATTACAGCTCCTAATGATGTCTGTGTCCTAATCCCTGGAACCTGTGAATATGTTGCCTTATATAAAAAAAGTGACTTTGCAGATGTGATTAAGTCAAGGGTTTTGAGATGGGGGATTGTCCTGGGTTATCTTGGTATAGCCAGCATAATCATAAAGGCCTATATAAGTGACAGAGGAAGGCAGGAGGGACAGGAGGAGACAGGACAACTGAAGTGGAGGTTGGAATGATGTGATAGCTTGCTTGGGCCAGGAGTCAGGGAATACAGGTAATTTCCCTTCAAGAGGGAAGCAAAGAAATAGCTTCTGCCCTTGGGCTTCCAGAAGGACCACAGGCCTGCTGATGCCTTGAATTTAGCCCTGTGAGACCCATTTTGGACTTCTGACCTCCAACCATAAGATAATAAATTTGTGTTGCTTTAAGCCACTAAATTTTTAGCAATTTATTACTGCAGCAAAGGAAACTAAGACTATTATTTATACCTAATTTTCAGCCTACTACGTAATAGGTGCTTAATTTAATTTATTGGATGAATTATGAATCCTGTATTTAACTCTAACCCCTAAAGTAGAGTTCTCTCCAGTGCTTTTTGACATTTATATGGCTGCATTTGGATAGCTAGAAACCTGGGGAAAACTTTGCCCAAGCAAGGAAATCCCCAGGGGTTCCTCTTCCCAGACCACAAAATGCAGTGTCTACTCTCTGTGAGGATTGACTTTGTTGCATTACCTGTCACTATCTTTATAATTTCTCTTTTATAAATCTGCATCAAGGAGAATTCTTGCAAATTTAAAGAGCTAGGTGGGATGATACCTGCACGTAATTGTTGTCCTTACTGGAATCTTAGAGATCTTCCTTTGGAATAGATATTTTGAATAAGCAAATTGTGGTTTCTGCTCTCACATGGGTGTTATGCATAATTATCTACCAAAGTTCTCTTCCTTGAGCACAGAATGTTGAGTGTCAGGGGCATTAGCCCCTCAGTGTCCTAAGAGTGACTTAATTCCCTAATAGCAGGCTTGCAGTTACCAGGAACTAGCTGCTGGGACTGAGAAGCAACTTCTGAGGTGACTTGGGAGAGCTACTCTGGCTGATGAGGGAATCTCCCCTGTGAAGACTCCCAGGAGCATGGGGCCTGGAACTCCCTGCCTCAGTAGTGCTTTACAACAGCGTCGAAGTTCCCTGGACTCCTAGCAGAAAGGCTGAGTATCTGCTTCCAGGAGATTACACAAACTAACCAATTTCATTTTAATTACTTGGAGGACAACATGTAAATTTATGTAAAAGAATGCAAATGAACACCGTTACCCAGATCCTGGCTTTTTTCCTCCACACAGGATAGCAGCCCTGACCTGCCGCCCTTGTATTTAGTTTGTTTTTGGCTGTGGGACTCTGGGACTGTTGTATTGGCAAAACTTGGCAAGGGTGAAGGGGCAGGCAGTGGAAGGGAAGGACTGTTCCAACTTAAACAGCTACAACAACAAAAGTTCTTTTAGCAAAGTGGCATGCTGTTCACAAATAGCTTTTTCACAAGAGGATTTAGAGGCTTTATAAACTCCCTTCCTGGAAATAAGAAGTTGGGAAAGATTTGTCAGAACCTAACTCCTGAGATGACAACTGTGGAGCCCCTCTTGTTGCTGCTGGACCAGCCTTGTTGCTTGCCAGGCCAGTTTAAGATCTGGGCTCCTTGGGTAAAGGAAAGGAGGAGGGTGGGTGGGATGGAGCCCACACACTCAGTGCAGATGCTGGCTTGGTGGAGTCTCTGGGAGCAAGGCGTCAGGTTCAGGTGGGGAGGCTCAGTTTTCCTGTAGGTGATGGGCTGAAGCAAAAGGAGGGACGGAGAAAGCCAACACAAAGAACTACCAAATGTTGAGGTGGGCAACTGCCTCTGCGATGTGAGTGATTTAGTTGGAAGTGGTGAGTTTGGAGAGGCAATAGAGTTAGAAAAGCAAGGAAATAAAAATAACAGTAAAATATCTTTGGGGTATATATTCTTGATTATATAAATAATACATACTTGGACATATGCAAATAATACAGGAATGACATAAGGAAACTAGTGGTAACTTCTGTTATTCTGGCCACTATCAGGATTCTCTATATGGACACACATATGCCTATACCTACAGACGGAATTGTGTGGAATTATACCTTTGATTTTTAATTGCCACTTTAAAAAAGTTGTAGTGTTTGTTGCTCTTTTTGCTTACTTGTTCCTTCCAGCTGTGAGTATTGCCTTTCTCTCCATCCTCAGGGTCACTGGCATTAGCAGCCTGGTGTACATCCTTCATGTCTTTCTTTATGTTCTTTCTTTATGTACAGACACTAATGCTTTTTAGGATGTGTCTTAGTTTGAGTTTTACGTCTCTGTGCATCTTGCTTTTCTCACTAGATAACAGCCTGGGGAGTCCCTCTAAGTTAACCAGTAAAGGTCTAACTTGGGGCTCTGTAACAGTATCACAGTCTGGCTGCATCGATCATGCGGTTATTGATGGGCACTTATATGTTGTCAGCTTTTTGCCATCCCAAACAGTGCTTGGACATATGTTTTTGCTTAGTGGTGCCCTCATTTCAATGGGATAAATCCTCAGGAAGGAGTATTTTATGAGGAGGACCCCCCGGGCAATTGAAGCAACTTCAAAAATACACTACTGGGACCTGATCAAACTAAAAAGCTTCTGCACAGCCAAGAACACAGTAAGGAAAGCAAGAAGACAGCCCTCAGAATGGGAGAAGATATTTTCAGGTTATCCCTCTGACAAAGGTTTAATAAACAGAATCCACAGAGAATACAAACGTATAAGTAAGAAAAGAACAAGTGATCCCATCGCAGGCTGGGCAAGGGACTT
>CAUYPK010088620.1:0-35515 GCA_963574355.1 Loris lydekkerianus
TCAGCAAGGCCCAGCCTGAAAGTGCCTCTACCTAGATACAGCCAATGTGGTACCATGCCACTGGCCCGACCCTGTCACTCACCTCTTCCCCCGCCTTCTTTCCCTGCCCCTTCTCCACAATAAAAAAATAAATAAATTCAAAAAAAAAAAAAAAAATACCCCATGTCCTAGGAAGACCTAGGGTGGGCAGGAGCAGTCTACCTTTGGCCTTGATCTTGTTGGCATGAACTATTTTAGGGAGTTAGGACAAGATGGTTGATGGTGCTTCCAGAGGATAAGGAGCTAAGAGGCACTGCCTGCAGTGGGAGTTGCCAATCTGAACGAGCCAGGAAATCTCGTTCCATGGTTCTTTCTGTGTTGCTTCCTTCCATCTCATTTTAATGCTGTGAAGAAGTAAAGGAAGGTTTGTGCCCAGAGTTGAGGAACAACAATAGTGGGCAGTAGCATCCCTTCCCAGGCCAGTGTGCAGGTTAGTCAGTCATACTCAAGGACAGCCACCAGAAAAAAGGGATTCTCAGGTTTAAGAGTCACAACTGCAAAGTTTCAACCTTCATCTCCATGTAGAGACTTTCCTTTCATTTGCTAACATTGAAAAATTCATTTTATTTTGTTATGGAAGGTGTAATTTCTGTAAGGCTCTTGAAAACTTTAAAAGTTAGCTCCTGGGAAATATAGAGTTGGAGTCATCTTTTATATTTCCCCGGAAGCTGAATTCAGTTATAAGAAATAGGAAGGTCCCCAAAGTATATTTGCATATAATTTGCATTTATATTCTCTACTCCCTTTAGCTTTAAGGTGGAAGAAATAGCACACCACTCTTTCCAAAATGTATGCTTCATTTTTTTTAATTAGCAAAGGCCAGCATGCTTTGTTGTTTAATATTTGAGGCCAAATACTTCAAATTGCAAAATGTTATTAATCAGATAGATAATGTGAATTCAACCAAAGTTTTCTTTTTCTTTGAATCTATTTTTTATTTTATTGAATCTTAACATATTAAAGCTAGAAGAGATCTTAGAAACCATTTAATTCAGAGGATGACTAAATGGTTTCATCTTTAATTCAAACTTGGTAGAATGAAGATTGTACTGAGAGGAATTTGAGGCTGTGTCTCAGCTTAGAAGAGAAAGAAGGCTTGTGATTGATTAGGGATGTCTGCACAGACCAACAGTGTGGATGTGGCAGCCCTACACCAGGGACTGGCCAGTGAGAGCTAGACACACTTATTCTGCAGACGAGGAAACTGAGTATGAGAGTGATTTCAGATCATACAGAAACTCATCAGCAAAACCAGGATGCTGATTTCTTGACTTCAACTCCAGTTCTTTTTCCATTATACAACTGTAGCCCTCTAAAAGCAACCCTAAGCAAAAAGAACAAAGCTGGAAGTATAGCACTGCCTGACTTCAAATTGTACTGCAAGTTTACAGTAACCAAGACATTGCAATATTGGAATTAAAATAAATACATAGATCAATGAAACAGAATAGAGAACCAAAAACTCAGACTCCACTGCTATATAATGTAACAGAGTTTGAGTTAACTTGCATCCCCTGAAGCTATTAAAATAAAAATCAAAAATAAAAACAACTGTAGGCCTCCCGTTTCCTGTTTGGGCATTTGCAATGATTCAACCTATATGTTAATTACTAAAACCCTCATTTTCTTGGTATCTTACAGATACAAACTTATTTTACTCATTCAAACATAGGCAGGATGTAATATTCAACTGTCAATATACTAAGCGCACACAGTAAGGATTCAAAACTTTTTGAATGGGTTAGACAAAGGAAGTGTGTATACATACTGGTATCCCCAAATAAGTGGGTCTTGGTTTAATTTTCCATGAATACAGTTATAATATTAATTTAAAGGTAAACATTTAAGAATGAAAGATTAATAATGTTTAATATGCAAAAGGACATTCTGAATTTCAAAAAGCTGACTTGAAATTACATGCCACTAATCACAAAGAAAGGAAGACTAGATGAGGAAATAGCAATAAAACAGTGTAAATCTATTTCCACTTCTAGGAAAACAGTCAGAGAGCAGCTCTAGGAGAAACAGGTGACCAATGACTTGTTTGTTCATTTTTTAAATTATTGTTATTAAATTTAAAGAAACAAGCCATTGAGTGCTGCACAGAGCTGATATGTTGATTGACTAATTATTTGTATTAGATATTTATTATTTATTTAATGAATTAATTAGTCCTCTGAGAATGGAACATCTTTTAACAAAGCTGATTCAACAAGGGCTGAAGGCTGAGTTGGAAGCTATGAGAGAAACCAAAATTACCCAAACATCCTTACAGTATAAGAAAAGCTTTATCTCGGCACATAGTTGCCCAGCTGAAAGCTACATTTCCCAGCTCTCCTTGCAGCTAGCTGTTGCCAGGAGACGAGGTTGGTGGAGGAGGAGCTAGGAAATGAGCGGAAGTGACGCAGGCGGCCGGTAGTTGGCAACCCGGAAGGGGAAGTGCGCATGCTCTCTCCACTTTCCCTTTTCCCGGGTCTCTGGCTGAAATGTGCGTGTAGCGGGAGGAACGAAGATGGCGGCTCTCTCACCCATTGCGAAGGAAGACACGTGCAGGGTTGGCCGAAGAGTACAGGGTCTGTGCCCCTGACACCACTGAGGTGCCGTATCAGCCGCGGACCACACGAGGAATAAACTACTATCCTGTTTATGCCATAGCGTTTGGGAAGCTTTTGGTGTCCGAAGCCGGCCAGGTACCGTTACAGCGAGCAGCATTCAGGGCTGCATCTTGGGTGCCCGTCTGTCTCACCGTCTCCATGCACCTCACAACCCACGCACACGCCCAGTAATTTGGGCTCACTGGACACTATGTGAGCCATATGTTCAAAATCTTTACTGACAGAAGGAATGGAGAGGTAGCCTCTCTATTGCCATTAATATATTCATTTTTCCTCCTGGTTGAAGCTTGCTAGTGATTGTCCATTGCACTTAGACTGAAGTCCAAATTGCTTACATGGCCTTGAAGATCAGGATTTGCCCCTGCCTGCCTTTTCTGCATCATTCTCCCACCTCCCTCTGACCCACCCTCTCTCTGTTCCAAGGCTGTGGCTGTCTCTGTTTCACAAATGGGTCTGGGCATTTCCTTCTATGTTCTTTTCTCTTTCCCTCCATCTTCCCCTGGATAGTTCTTCTAATCAATGGCTGAGTTTATATGTCAGCTCTTTCAAGAGAGCAAACCTATCCAGAGACCTTTCTAAAATCTTATCTGACGTAGCCTTTCACTTCTCTCTCCATCATTTTTATAATTTTTGCTACAGAGTTATCACCATCTGAAATAAACTGATTGACTCTTATTTGCTCCTTTTTTCCCTATGAGAATGTCAGTTTCATGAGGGTATAGACCAAGTACTCCAGTGTCAGTGAGATTGCCAGGCATACAGTAGGCTCTCAATAAATGTTCATTGACTAAATACAGATGGTACTCTAATAGGGTATACACCATCGTGGTCCATGTGGGACAGATGAGGATACGGAACTCCTGGGAGTGACACAGGCTGTCCTAGGGCCTGGAGTGAGAGCTTTTTCTCAGTTTGCTGCCCTGCTTTGTAGACCCTGGACTCTTTTCTTCTAGGAATTAATCTAAATTCCCTCAAGTTATCCCTCAGTGGCTTGTCCGGATTACTGTCTGCACCAATGTCTATTAGTTAACAATGTGAACCCACTAAAGAGAGAGTTTGACTTCATAACACTTTTGTGTACATATAAAAAGGCAGACTGTTGTGGCCAGCTTTTTTCTTCTTTGGCTTTTTTTTTTTTTTTTTTTTTTTTGCATCTAAGTGTGGAAAAAGAAATGTTTTGAACTCTGCTCTTGAGTCAGGCTTGATTACTGATGATGAATGACAAAGCAGTTCTGATCTTATTTGGAGAGTTTTTTTTTTCCATAAAATATAAAGGGGAAAAAAAATAAAGATTGGAAACAAGTATATTGACAGAACTCAAAGAAAAGATAATAGAATTAGTCATGTCCCTGGCATCATCAGTTGGGGGTGGTGATGTGGGGATTGCCCAGCTGGTTTTTGGTTATAGATTAATGATCCAAGGTACAAATAGTTCGGGACAAATTAGAGAAAACATAAACTACAATATTCAACAAACTGGAGTTCAAAGGTTTCTGGAATTTTCTAAATGTTCTAGGTCATACATTTTTTAAAAGTGATGACACAAAACAGAATTTTTGAACTTTGCAACACAAATAGCAAGTAGGTTTTTGCCTAAATCACATTAAAGAATTGTGCAACTACTATAAAAAATAGTGGGAGGGGAGGAGGCAGCCAAGAGGGAAGGTTAGAAAATGCCAACTGTCAAGTTGTTGAAAATTGAAGGATAACCTAATAATTCTCCCGCAGAAAATGGGCTTTTCGTTTATATTCTGTGTTGCCTGGTGGTTGTGGGCACAGCTTTGGGTTCACTGCAGAGCCTCACCTGGCTCTAATTCTTACTGGCTTGATGGTGTAGGACAAGTTTATAGAAATACAGGGTGGCCGTAAAGTTCATGTGCAGTTTAAAATAGTGTGCAACTTACATGAACTTTATGGCCACCTATATTATGTATGCCCCATGTGTTACTCCTGACAGAGTTAACCTCTTCCCAAATCCACTTTTATTTCTTTAGTTCATTAAATTCACATCCCACTTCTCCTTAAAAACCAGCTATGTCTTTGCACGAAGGTGAAGAAGAGGGTTCGAGCTCTGCCCTGTCCCCGTCTGTCTGTTCACTCTCCTCCTGGTTCGCTGTGCTCAGTGCAGTGGAGGTCTGATCCTTCAATACACCACATTTCCTCCCGTCGGGTCTCCGTATTTGCTCTTCCTTCTACTTAAAAATCTCTTTCTCCTTTTCTAACTCGTCTTTTTGATTCCAGGTGAATTATAAAGTCCTCAGGGAACAGCCTCGGATCATCTACACCTTTTTCTTTCTTCAGGTAAATTTTATGAAACACAATGCAAATACAGAAATTTGAAGTTGCTTTTCTGCAGCCGCCATGAATTACGCTTTGGCCAAAGTTACTTTATACGTAGCTCCGAGAAACGTTCCTACTGTGTAGTTATACCAGTTTTTCCCAAATCTTAAGAACAAGGACACAGCTCATACAAACGTATTAAAATAAGCCTGAAAATCAGAATTACATTGAGAAATGAAGTCACGTATTGAAGAGTGTTATTTTCCATCCATTGGGGATATATTTATCACAGACTGAAAAAGAAGCATAACATTTGCCAGTATTTTTCAAAGCCATGTCCAGACACAAATTAAGTTTGAAAGTTCTTGACAATGAATGATTATGTAAGTGATTTGGGTTTTTTTCCCCCCCCACTATTTAACCATAACTGCAACAGCCTTTGAAGAAATACTACTAGTAAATTTTAGATAATAAAAAATGTAACACCAGACTGTTGGCAGAGGAGACAATAAAATGCAAGTTAAAAAATTCATAAACATTCATTCATTCGGAAATGCAGTTACTAGGGTTGTTGATATTTCAATGACCGTTCCACATTATGAAATATTCACAAGAGACCTTCTTTCACTTCTCCCCCAAGATGCCTTTCTGACATTCTTTTCAGAGAAGCCGTAGCAGTTTCTTCTATTAAATGCTATCACATCCACTTTAATTGTACACCGTCTTGAACTGCTCCTTTCTGGCATTACTTAGATGGATTGTGACAGTGAACTGTCTAATGGGGACGTCCTGCCCACTCTTCAGCCACACTGGGGGTCCCCTGAAGACAGGAGTGACATCTGACTTGGTCCCCACTTCTCCAGCACTTAGCACAGAGCCTGCCTATGGTGCATTCTCCATAACCACCTCCAGAGTGAAGAGAATGACTGTGTCACAGGCTCAGCTAGTCCCAGTCCTCTCCTGTGAATGCTGGGACGACATTAGCTTCTCGCTGATTTATCATGACGATCGCATATAAGAAAATACACCGTTTAAGGCTTTGGAAACCTTAAAAGACCATCCACGAGTAAGGGATGATATTTTCAACATTCCAAAGAAATTCATGTTTAATTATGAAACATTTCAAAGATAAAAAAGATTTCAAAAAATAAATAGAATTTAGGGCGGTGAAGCTATCGTGGGTCATATTATACTTTGCTGAGATATTTAAAAATCTCCACTCAATTTGTCAATTTGTCAATTTGTCAAATCCTCTCATAATTCTGCATTCTGTACCATAAGACTGTGACTTTTAGATAGACATTTAGGATCATTTCACCTGTAAGTGACCAGAAATTTGACTCAAATAAATGGACCTTATCTGGAAAAAGAGCGAGACAGAGAAACGGATAGGCCCAAACAAGAAAGGGAGGATTCAGGTGCTGACACAGCATCATCGGGATTCTCTCTCTGTCCCTTTCTCTGCTCTGTCTCCTTTCCGCTTTTTCTACCTCTGCCTTCCTGTGTTGTCATCAGCCAGGCTCTCCTGCTGTGACACAGACCCAAGTCACATTGCAATAAGCCAAGAGAGACAGCACCCACAGGCTGGAGAGAGAGCGTCTCTTCTCTGTAGCTTCAGAAAGGCCCCTGGAAGGTTCTCTTGGATTCCTCTTAATGATAAGACCTCTAAAGAGGGGGATGTTCTGATTGACAGGCCAGGTCCAGGTTACTGGACACCAGTGAATCTTTTTTGTTTGTTTGCTTTTGAGGTAAAGTCTCACTTTGTCACCCTGGAGAGTGGGCCGTGGCATCACAGCAAACCTCATACTCTTGGGCTCAAGTGATCCTCCTGCCTCAGACATCTGTTAGCTGGGACTACAGGCACCTGCCACCATTCCTGCCTAGTTTTTCTGTTTTTAGTAGAGATGGGGTCTCCCTCTTCCTTAGGCTGGTCTTGAACTCCTGAGCTCAAGCAATCCACCTGTCTCGGCCTCCTAGAGTGCTGGGATTATAGGCCTGAGCCACTGCACCAGGCCCACACCTTTGGATCTTAAAGATGATGTTAGTTGCCCTGAACTCCATGGTCTGAGAAGAGTGAAGTGTGACTGTGCAAAAGAAAAATGTGGGTTGTCAGCAAAGCAGAAGTAGGCACAGGTTAGTGAAAGCCGCAGCGTCCTTGACAGAAATTAACCAGTCAACAGAGGATGGGTGTTACTTGTTCCCACTTCCTCACTCTAACCCCATTGTGAGAGTGAGGTGACATCTGCCTTTTCTCCTTAGGTAGTCAGTGCAAATCACATTCCACAGCCATCTTCACACTAAATGACTTTGGTTGGGGAGGTCTTGCTCAGAGTTGGAAGGAGGAGGCAGGAGAGGCATTTAGGGGGAAAGAAGGGGAGTCCCTCCGTCCTCTATGCACTAAAGCAGGCCAGATGGGAGGACTCACGTTCTTCTCACACGTCTGACCCCTCATAAAAGGTAAGGCAAACCCTAGGAGAAGAAAAGTGTCCCCAGGTCCTCAAGCTTGGGGATCTCAGGAAACAAGCTCATCGTGTAACTCACCGGTGTTAAGAAAAAGAAGAAAATCAAGCATCATTTGGGAGTTGGCTTTGTCATTCATTAGCCGTGGGAACCGAGTAACTGCAGTGGGCGTTGATGGACAGCTGAGCCAATCCCTGTTCAACCCCCCCCTTTCTTAGGGACCTTCCAGTAATGGTCATTGGGGTCTTTGGTGGCTGTTGGGTGAGGGAAGAAAGTTATGAATAATGTGATTTTAAAAAAAAAAAGACATTGTACCCCTTGATTGCATTAATTGCACTATGATTTAACAATAAAAAAAAAAAAAGAAAAGAAAACAAAGAGGAAAAGTCACAGGTGGGGCTCCTGGAGGTGTCATAGCTGTCTCATGATATACAGAAGAAAGCACATGGGCGTCCTTGTTTATGATCAGAGAGGTTAGTCTGTGTATTTGAGATTTTAGTCTTTCCAAGCTGCTTAACTGGCTTTAAATACATAGGTATATTACGAATATGTATGTATATTACGAATCACAAAACTGATTAACTACCTTCCGGCTTCTTCTCTATTTTCTCAAATTTATGGGAGCTCCCCTCCCCTTTTTTTGAGTGCAGAGTGATCATTTAAAAAAAATTCTTTGCTCCATCCAAATTCTCTTGTTTTGTAATACACTTTAAAAAAACTTACTACTGCCACCAAGTCATTTCAAAACATTTTATGGTAATTTTAGAAATGTTTCCTATGAAACTTTGTTAAATTTCTTGAAGTTCATTTCATTTTGGAAATTGATGAATTATATTAAAATCCATGCTATGTGAGGAGAGTGTGCTGGGGGTTTTCCTTAGCAGTAATGTGATTCCAGTTATCATATTTTCATAGATGAGCAGTTAGAAAATAAAGGAGATTTCTATTTCTAGTTGTAAAAATTGTATATTTGCTTGTTGTGCTTGGAGTGGTGAGTCTGTTTCTCAGCCTTGAAGGGACTTTATGACAGTAATGAGCAAAATCTGAGCATGTTTAGTGTGGGTAAGTGCTCATGGCCCTGGAAGACAGGTGAAGATTATGGAGAAGGACAAAACCTTGATCTTCTGTGTTGAGTTTGGGAAACAGCGAGACTCTAACCTCAGCTTGAGGACATTTTGAAGTGGAAGTGTTTCATAGCTTGTATTAGTTCTTATAGTTGAACAGAATCATAGAACAAGGAAAGCAGAGGCATGATGTCTAAAATAGAAAAAAAAATCAGAACAACAGCAGTAAGGAATAATTAAAAAGTCTATTTAGTCAAAAGTCTTCATTTTATAGCACAGCCCTCAAGCCCAGAGAGAGGGAAAATGGCCCGCCCAAGGTCACACAGGTAGTTAGCCACGGAGCCAGGAGTAATTTTTTGGTCTCTGAGATTTGCTGTTATTTAATCCCATCTTAATGGCTGTGATCAAAGGACATAGTTTCTCTCACACATAAAGAAATAACCTGACTTAAAAAAAAAAGTTGGCTGGGTGACTAATGGACTATGTCCACCGTGAAGTGGGTATCCTTAGTCAACCGCCAAGGTCTGTTCATGCATATGCTTTTATTTCTGCGTGACAAGCCCTCATTTGAATGCACAAGTGAACACACAAACCCCTGTGGAAAGATCATTAACTGAGCAATGGTGGGGCCCACAGGTGGTCAAACTACATGTCTGTTATGAATGTGCTCTCTGCCCGGGGTGGGGCTGTGTCCCAAACACACAGCATCCCTCTCCTGGGAAGCAGCTCCCTCGTCGGAGTTAATAAAACACAATCTAGACGTTCAGATAGATCAATCTCTGTGATCCTTTGAAATGTATTCATGTCATGTTTTTGTTGTGCCCTGGTATGTATATATAATGATCAAGAGATACATATATAATTCTTTATCAAGAATTTTGCAAAAACAAAAAAGGCATACACTATTTTAACCCAGTTAGGGTCTTCTGCATCACAGTTGGGTTGTGTAGTGCCTGGTCAACTGCACAGCAAACTAGGCTGATTCTGACATTTCCATATGAATGAAATTAAATTAAAATGAGCTCCACAGATGACTTTAAAGAAGAAAAGAAAATATTGAAAGAGAGGGTGGTGGACTAGGTGGAAAGGAGACAGCACCAATGCTACCTGAGTACTTGGGACTCAGATTTTGTTTACTTTTGATTCATTTTGTGCCATTTGAACACCCCTCTGCAAGCTCCTCCTGGCACAGCGAGGAGAGCCCTCCCTCCCTCGGAAGGGCCGCGAAGCCTTCCTAACTCATGCCACCATCGGGCAGTATTGCTGCCACAGGTAAGCTGAGCCCAAGCCACATAACTTTAGGATCTACTTTGAAATCAGAACTCAGGCTCAGAATTTCTCTCCAAATCCTAAAACTCAGAACGGAACAACGCTAACAACAACACTAAACAACCCGAAGCAAATGTCTCCCAAGTTTTCTCTGCCCTGATTTTGCACCAGTATCAAACTCTTAACCTTCTGAATGTACAAAGAGGTTTTTATTTTAAATCCAAGGAACAAATGACCTCTTCAAATTCATAATGAGGTATGCATTGAACGGAACACAGCCCAAGGTGAGTCATTCATTAATCATAAACAAAACAGACCCTGATCAAGGACACATCAGCACACACTGTAAAAAGAGGTTGGTTACCCAATCCTTTTATTTAATATTAACTACATTATGTTTTTCATGTGCGTTCTGAGGTGATTTTCTCACTTTATTTGTAGCCAGCTCAGTGTGAATGGATAATTACTTCCCTTAATGCTATTTCCCCTGAAGGTTAACCCTGTTCAACAAGATGCGATCAAATCTGGTCTCTCATAGAGAATTGGGTGGGGGCCTAGGGGGGCCACTCCACAGCTTAAGACTTCTAGCTGGAATCCTTCAAGCATAAAAACATCCGCCAACAGGAATATTTCAAATGACATGAATAATATTTGTGATTAATAACAGCTAACCAGAGAAGGACAATCCAAGAAATACATGATTAGGTTATTACAGATATCTGATATGCTAATTATCTTCAAAAATTTCATTGCTGATGACTGTTTTGGCAGAAATTTGAGCAGGGAAACAGGAAATTTAAACTTTTATGTAAGTTGGTAACAAAGCATTGGGGCAATTGGACTTTAGAAGACCTGGGAATGGTATTTGGTATTTAATTCTGTCCGATGAGAAGGAAATTAAATAACAAGACTGGAAATCAGTGTGAAGTTTGAAACTTGAGTCAAGGAAAACTTGGCTGTCGACACCAGAAGCTCTTCCTTACCTTTCTTGACAAAAGCCTCCTGGCACTCAAATGAGCAGGTAACACGATGTGGTTTGGCAAGATCTGCCTGGGTGCCATGCTTGGGCGGGTGCCTTTGACCGACATTCATGAAGGATTTATTCCTCCTTCCCCGTGGAGACCTCTATGGTGCAGTTACTCTCCCATCTGCCCTGGCCTCACCAGCTTCTCAACTAGATTCAACACTAGGTGTTGAGTGGGTGAAACCTGCTTGGCTGTGTGGTTGGATCACCCCACGGCACTGTAACGTGTGGTAGGGGTCAGGGAGGAGGCCACACAGCCACTCGTGGAGGAACCTGGAGTAAAACCCCAGAAAGGGTTAGCAAGTTACCAAAGACCCAGAAGGGACATAGGATTCTGGGAACGGAGAATGAGAGCACCGGACCATTTGCTTAACCTCAAATGTTCACAGTCTCACCTTCCAGAAATTTGCAAACATTTTGATGTTGATGGCGAACAAAATAGGTTAAAAATCTTCCTCAATTAGACTGTAAATTTGGAGAGATGGAGTCTCTAGCAGGGTGGTTCCCCATCTCCAGCTCTCCTTTGTGCCACGTAATTGCTGAAATGATACTTCTATTTCTCTCTCTCTACCATCCCCTAAAATGGATCAAAGCATCTTTGCATTCTGTAGATTCCCAAAGAAAAGAAACCTGGTCACAGCAGGCAACTTCTCGGGGGCAGTAACCTAGACGACTCATCACTTCCTGGGCTGGATGTAAGTAATCTGAGGTTTGTGATGCTGTGTTCCAGAAAACCGGAGAATCTGAGTTAAGCAAAGGTCTGAAAAACCCTGAGTTTGTGGTAGCAAACCAGGAATGAAAGCAAAGCACCATCCCCGCCTCCACGCCCACAGCAACTCCAGCTCCAGAGGACTAAGACTTGGGCTATTCCTTCACTGCTCTACCCCCATCCTAGAGCTGGCACCATCCACATCAGACACTTATTTATAGAAAGAACAACCAATCTGAATATTTTTGTGCCAGACTGCTAGGCAACTATTAAGGAGGCAAAGCCACAGTCCTCAATGAGTTCCAGGAATCCAGACAGACAATAAGGTGGGAAACCCAGTGGACCAGTGTGGGGCAGGGTGGCTGTATCGGTTCCTGAACTCTGCCATTCATTGGCTGTGTGACCTCTGACGAGCTACTTACCCTCTCTAGGTCTCTCTGTTTCTATTGTGGAAGGCGTAGCATCATAACCCTCACGTATACAGAGGGCCCGTGAGGGCAGAGAAGTCACAGATGAACAGACTCTGCGCAGAGGGACAGCTAGAGACATTGATGGCAGCTCAATGACTGCTTTCCTTGTCACCCAAGCTGCAATCGCTGTTGCCTGCACAGCCTGTGTGCTGTAGGCAGCTGTGATTGAAAAGTTAATCAGCAGGCTGGGGTCTCTATCACCAAAGAGGAGAGAGATTGATTTGAATACTTGATGAATTTTTTTTTAAAGCTCTAAACCCCCAAACACTTTAAAATGTAGAGATAGTGAATCAAGAGACAATGAAAGATGAATTGTGGCAGGTTTTCATCTGAACAATAAGATTTTCACGAAGAAAGTGATCTCAGGAGTGAGAATTCAGGCTTGCGGTGGAACTTATGAAAGAAGATGTCAAGAAAAGGATGAGAGAGTTGGAGGGGTGTTTGTGGGTGCAGGACCTGCTGGACTCCCTAACACCATGCCCCCTGCTCCCCAGACCCCCTGAGCCACCCCCAAGACATTCTAAGGCGTCATTCACATAACCATGAACATCACAAGATGAACAGCAGCTCGGCGTCCAGCAGCTGGGTTCCTGGAGGGGCGGTATTTGCATGGGGTATTGAAAAATGGGTATTTCAGAGCCAGAAGTATATTGAAATCATTACGTCCAACCTTTTAGCCGATGATTTGGGAAAAGGACGAGCATGTCAGGTGCTAGAAGCAGACCAAGAAAAACATCTGATATGTTCTCAGGATGGCTGCCTCACCCTTCAGTGAACTGGTGGTGGAATAATAATCATAATACGAATAAAATTATTATTACTATTGTTATCATTTATTAAATGCTCACCATGGCAGCAGCCTGTGCTTTCTGCTTTTCGGGTGGTTCCTGATGTGATCTTCTCAGTCACCTTGTGAGGCCTGATTGGGCTGCATTTCATTTTACAGATGAGGAAAGTGAGCTGCAGGAGGGGAGAGTAACTTCTCCAAGGTTACGTAGTTAGTACCGTGTGGAGCTGGACTCGAAAGGTTCCACGGTGCTTAGAGACTGTTCCAGTATATTACAGACCTGCTCAGAAGCAAAACCAAGAGGACTAAACCGGCAGCCTCGCCTACCTGGCCGTGTAAATTCACGTCAAGTTCTTAGCCCAGCACCGACCACGGTGAGTCCTTCGACACATCTACCAAGAGCTGGAAGGCAATGGGCACTTAGTGGCAGGTGTTGGAGAGTGACTGATAGTAGCAACACACGAGCTCCTTCCCCTGGCCGGGATCCTCGCCGCCCTTGGCTGTTCCCTTACCATTTCTAGTATAAAATGTGTTTTGGAGAGGCTGTGTCTTTGGTCATTGCTTCTCTTAGCCAGAAACGCCGTGTCTCCATTTTTGCCCTCCAAACCCTGCTCATTCTGTCATGCCAGCTCAAGAACTGCTCCTTGGTGGCGTCAGTCCTCATCCCCTTCTCTTCCCCACCTGCCCCTACAGCCAGACTGTCTTTATTCCTTCTTGGGGAAGGCTCCAGACTTTGATGACACCTGTATTGGTTCTTAACTAGTTTCCCTTGTACCATTCTGAGACGTGAACGTGACATTTCCCCCAAACCAACTCTGAGGTCCTTGACGTCTGAGTGGTGCTTGTTAATACTGCTACCCACTTCCTCTTCATTCTCCACTCTGCTCAGCAGCCTCTAGTGCTGGGGGCAGCACCCAGTAGGCACTCAGTAATCAACTGGAATTGCAGATTCTTTTTGGGAATTCCACTATTTTTCTGAGCAGAGTCTCACTCTGTCATCCCGGGTAGAGTGCTGTGGCATCAGCTTACTGCACAGCAACCTCAAATCCTGGGTTCAAGTGATCCTCCTGCCACAACATCCTGAGTAGCTGAGACTAGAAGCATCTGCTGCAACACCCGGCTAGTTTTTCTACTTTTAGTAGTGATGGAGTCTCGCTCTTGCTCAGGCTGGTCTCTAACTCCTGAGCTCAAGTGATCCTCCTGCCTTGGCCTCCCAGAGTGCTGGGGTTACAGGTGGGAGCCACCACACCCGTCTGGGAATCCCACTTTAAACTGGAGCTATTCTGTGAACCCCGTTCTCAGAATAAGTTCTCATCTCTCCTCAAACTCCCTTCCTCTCCAACCAGATTGTGGGTACAGCCGCCTCCTAACAGAGCAAATCAGCATGTTGAGACGCACACGTATCATGGTGCTTAATAGGGTCAGATCGGTTTTGAAAAGGAACGATTAGCAGGAAGAAGAACTAGGGAAAGCAGCACAGGGTGGGGATTGAGAGCCATGCTGTGGGAACCTGCGAATAGGACGGCTGCAATATCAGCCCCCAGACCACCATGACCGTAGGAACCAGAACTAGGCCTGGGGAGACTGGCTTGCAGTGGGTTATCCTGGGTGGGCTTGGCAGCCTCTGGGACCATCCTGTGATAAATGCAGTGTCCATCTCCAAGGCAGATGTAACACAAGGGTCATGCAGTCCGTCAAACACTAATGCACCCCCCCCCCCCAATCACTACATTACAAAAGCATCTTTTGAAGGATTCACCATTTACCAAACAGGAAAGACACAAATGTCACAATGCAAGAAGCTATACTTGGAAATGGGAAGGAGCTCAGGGACTGGGGTTTCAATTCTGGCACAGAAGACAAAACTGGAAAGGGCTCTTCGTCCAAACATCCCAAAAAGCCTGGCTCATGACCTGACTCACAGATCAGAATGAAATGGAATAGTCACATTAACAGTGTCATCGACAGATACGTATCCAGCACATCTCTTGTGTTAGGTGTTTTGTGTACAGCATGAATCTTCAAGGCTGCCCTTTGGATGGGAGATTTATTTCATTTTAAGGATGAGGACATGGAACTTCAGAGTCAGTAAGCACCTTGCCCAAAGTCAACCAGCAAGGAAGAGATGACGTGGGGACTTGGGAACCATTCATTCATAGCCTGATAAATGTGCATCTGAACATGCTGATTTGCTCTGTTGGGAGGCAGCTGTAACCCACAATCTGGTTGTATGGAGAGGAATGAAACTTGAGGAGAGACGAGAACTTGCGCAGTGACTCTCTGCTTTCAGAGCACAGCAATTTTCTTTTCCCTCCCAAGAGTACCTGCTGCTTTCCTGAGTTCAGCAGGCACAGGACCGTCTGTGTAACATTCTGTTTCAAACTGTTAGGCACCAGAGAATTACAGTGTACCCACTGGGCACATTTAACTTTTCCAATGTGTTTTTATTTATTTCCCTCCTTCTGGGACCTTTTGTGGAGTACTTTTTTTTCCCAAACTAGGAACATTCTAAGTCATTAATCCAGCATTACAGTATTCGGCTACTATTATTGATATTATTACTTTTAACCAGAATAAAGTCAGTGGCATTCAAGAAGATTTTGAATGAAAAATGAGCAGAGAATATAATTTACCACTCTGACATAAATGTATTTCTTATGCTTTATTTTGAACTTAATCAAAGACCCAGATTTTCCTGTAGGCATTATAGACACATACAGTTTTGTGTATTTTCCATAGATTTATATAATTTTAATTTTTAAATAGCTAAACATAAATTCCATTGGGTTCCCTTTCCTAATTTCCCAAACGAGTCTCCATATCCCTGGATATTTAGGTGAGCTCTACTTTTCGGGTGCCGTGATAAATACCGGTCACAAGCACTTGCCTTCCATGTCCTAAACCAGTGATTTATTTTCCCACCACTTTGATGTGTCCTTCCAGCAAAGGACACTTTAATTTGCTGACTTCAGCTATTTTTACCCATTCTTTGATTCTTTTCCCTAAGCCAGACACCACTGGGCACCAAGATAGTGTGATTCCCAAGTCCCCACAACTCTCGTCCAAGCGGTGGCGACTGGCGACAGCCGCACAAGCCAGAAGCCTCCCCCCCCCCCACCGGGCGCGTCACGCACACAGCTTGTCCCTGAAAGTGTCAACAGTGTGTATCTCTGCTGTGGCTGGGGCCAAGTGCTTACTCCACACCAGGCACTGTGACAAGTGGTTTCTTGCACCAGCACTCAGCACAGTGTTCTGTACATAGCAGCCCCACGCTCAGTATTTGTTGAATATTTGCTGTAACCTGGAATATGGTCAGAAGTCATTCTAATGATTATAGTCCCATTTTAAAGATAAGAACACCAAGTACTCAAGCTGTTGAGTTACTTGTTAGCTTGCATAGTTAGGAAATGGGGAAATAATTAGGACCCAGTTCTGCCTGATCCCAGAATCCATTAATTTTCTCTCTTTTAAAAAGATGGAGGCGCTTTAGCATGCTGCAGGCAGCGGGGAGCATCTCTGCTTATTTTCTTCTCTTTTATCTCATCTCATTTCTGGGAAACCTCATGAGATCTAAAATGCCTCCAAATACAAGGATTTATTCTGTTTTTGTCTTAAGTCTTTAAGAGAAAGGGAAGGGCAGGGAGACAGGCAGCTTACATTTCCTGGAGTGTGTCACTGATGTCCACGACGCGAGCCTGGCACCCTCGTGCTCATCTTACTAACACTTCAAAAGCGCCCATCGGGGCCAGGCGTGTCCGGGATACAGCAGGTAAGAGAGCTCCTGTCACCATCTCCTATCGAGGCAGAGCAGCATCTCTAGACCTGTACATGATAACATTTTTGATGTCATGAATAATTTTCAGAATGTGACACATCCAGGACACCTATACAAATAATAACTGCTATTAAATGCTTTCCCTGTGCCAGGCGTTCTGTCAAATGCTTTATTTTATTTGATTTTTTTATTTTTTTGGACCTGTAAGCTGTATTTAATAAACACTGACTGGACACACCAGATATAAAAGAAGTAGGATGCAGACAGTAAGAACTGGAAGAAATCAAGTACAAACATTAATTTTTATCACTAATCCTAACTACTAGAGAAGTACAAAATTTGAACAAGTTATACTTTATTATGATACCTGTCAAAAGGGTAAAAACCTACACACATACTGCAATAAAAAATTTTTTAAATTGCACTTAACATCAGAATTTCCCTAAGATAAGTTGGCAAAATATCCATACAACATCTAGTCTTCCACACATATATTCTCCATTAAAGATTTCCTAAACAGTACAAATAATTTTGAGCCCACCGGTGAGCAACCCATCCATTGTTGGCAACTGAATATAAAACGCCTCCAAGCAACACTGTAACATTTGTGTTAAGTCCACTTCTCCATGGAAGTCCACCTTATTTTCAGTCTGGCTTATTATAAAGTTCTCTTCAGAACTGTTTATATGTCTTTTGTCTGATCATCTTCTTCTAGTTTCTCGATTTCATTTTGTAAACAGTTTATAGTTTCATGACTTGCTTTTAATCTCTCTTTAAGCTGTGCAATTTCAAAGCTTGTTTTTTTCTTGGCAGCTTCTAATTTTTCTCTGGTTTTCACTTCAGGTTCTGCAAATTCTGTTTCATGCTTAGAGGCTCCTAATGTTAGCTGACGAGATGTTGTTAATAATTGTTGCATCATTGCCATTGGGTCTTGAAATATCATTTCATCATAGAACTCTGAACCCACTGTCTTTTTTCCTAGCATTGCGTTAGTATCTGACTGAAACAGCTTTAGTAAGTGATACAGGGTTACAGGTCTTTCATTAGGATCAATGAAAAATATTTTGATGATTATTTCAAATTCACCCCATCCTGTTTCAGTAATTTCATATGGTGGTTTAGTAACAACTCTTAAAGGATTGCCATAGCGTTCATGTCATTTAAACTGGATTTTCTTCACATACGCTGACATATCCTTCTTCCCCAGATGGTCGTTACAAAGAACCTCGGTCATCCTGGCTGGAGCTCCAAACTTGAACCTTGAACCTGCAGATGCCAGCACACTCAGCCTCCAGCCTCAAGCACACTCATTTCTATGTGGTTTTACATACACCATATCTTTCTTTCCAAAATATCAAGCAATGATTGGTTTAACAATAGTAACCCCCTTCACTCTCGTGCTGGAGTCAGGCACAAATTCGGCCATTCTCTTGAACATATTGTCCCACAGAAGAAGCCGCCGCTGCCAGCAGAATTGCCCTCAGAGGCCCCACTCTTCCCGCGCAGGCCCAGGGAGGGCTAGGCGCCGAGGCTGCTGGCGTTCTGGCAGGACCTCAAATGCTTTACATACATTATCTCATTTAGTTTTCACGGCACTCATGTAGGTCTTGATTGTTGCTTCCTCTGCGGGAATAAGCTACCACAGATCTTAGTCAGTGGCCGAGCCTGGGGCTGCACCTGATCTGTGATCCCCAGCCATGGATGGAGAAACAGCTGAGACTATTCAAAACTGTGTATGAGTGTGGGTTATCCTCACAAGGACATCCAAATCAGCACCTCAGACTTTATTACTTTATGCTTTTGTTTTTTTGAGACAGAGTCTCACTCTGTGGCCCCAGGCTAGAGTGCTGTGACATCATAGCAAACAGCAACCTCAAACTCCTGGCTGGACTCAAGGGATCCTCTTGCCTCAGCCTCCCAAGTAGCTGGGACTACAAGCCATGTGCCACCACACCTCGCTAATTTTTTCTATTTTTAGTAGAGATGGGACCTTGATCTGGTTCAGGCTGGTCTTGAACTCCTGAGCTCAAACAATCTACTCATGTTGGCCTCCCAAAATGCTAGGATTACAGGTGTGAGCCACCAGGCCCAACCTACACGTCTTATACTTTAAAGTGTAAGCACATCACCCGGGGATTTTGCTTAAATGTGAGTTCTGATTCTGCAGGGCTGGGGTGAAACCCAAGATCCTGCTTTTCCAATAAGCTCTCCCAGGTGAGGCCAATGCTGCCGGTTCATGGACCACACACTGAGTACCCAGGGCCTAGAGCAACAGCTCTTACTTAAGCCTTTCTGGGTTACAGCTTCAGCCAAGAATCTGGTAAGTGATGGACCTTTGCCCAGAAAACAGCAATTATGCACATACATCTCCTAAAAAGCCCAGGCTAGATCTCCAGCTCTCTCTCGACTAACCCGTCAACCTTTGCCAAACAGATGGAGCTCACCTGTTTCAGCAGATTTCTCAGAAAGTAGAATTTCTCATGCCACTTTGGCTTCCCCATTGCATCATCTCAGACACTGGCAGGCCTGCCTTCTCGGAGGGCAAGTCCATTCTCTCTACCATTGTCCCATGTGCAGTCCCAACGCCGCCCCTCGGTGAAGAGCCCTGGCTTCAAACCCAACCCCCCACTTGGTGATTTTGCCTCATCTTCACAAATTCTTCATGTCCTGCGTGGCACCTTTTCACAGGGATACCTCTCCTCACCCACTGCCCCCTCCCACTAACAATTCTCGACGTAACGTACATGCCATGTGATACAGTCATCAGAAATTGATGTTCCCTGAACATGCACACACAGAATAATATGAGAAGATACTTTTCTACAAGAACAGATAACCTTAAACATTAATAAGTGGAAAATCTGTGAAATCAAAGCATTTTTTTTCTTTTTTATATAATAGCCTTTCATTCTTTTTATGATTTTGTCTTTGAAAGCTTTTTCTGCGGATGACAGATGATATTGTTCTTCCATCCTGCTTCAGACAGAATTAAGGGAGGAAGGGGGAAAAAACTATTGTAGAGCCTCTCTGCTCTGCAACACGATTTTTATAATTAATATATACAACTGAGCAGAGAAAGGTACGTTATAATGAAATGCAATTAAGAGGTGTTTGTTCTTTCTCCACACATGATGACTATAATTTCCTTGGCTGTTTAGAAGTCAACCATTATCATTACATTTCGCACATATCTTTTCTATTTCTTTTTATTTTGCTCCTGAATTTGTTTATTTTTTCAATAAAAAACAAACATGGATTTAAAGCACTTGATATTCAGATAACATCACCTTTTTAATTATGGTCCTTGGTGATGGTTAAATCTAACACCTTCTATGGTATTTCTGCATTGGCGTGGCTTCCCTTTTTTAATTAATGGACCTTTAAAAATAGCTGCAAATAAAACTGTAATTTCAATTTACAAAAAAGCTTGGGTTGGATGACAACGTCATGTTTTCCTTCCATGTGGAAAGGAACCAGTCTGACTTTATGGTTATCTATCATCCTGGCCTTTAATTATAACTCTCCTGTGCAAGCTGACATTTGGTCGTTCATGCCGGCTGCCCTCTCTCCCGGACCCTGTTTTCTTTCTCTTTTGTCTTGGTCTTCCCCAATTTAAATGGAAGAATAAGGGTTGGGAGGGTCCACCACTCACTGGTTGGGGGAGCTGGTGTGTGTGTTCAGATCTTGCTTCTCACTCTCCCAGGAAGTTTTCGCAGCTGAAATGGTCGGGCCAGTCCAAACCGGCCTAGAGGGCACAGCTCCCTGGGAACTGCTGAGCTCAGGTGCTGAGTGAACCTCACCTTTGCCAGCGGGGTCCCACCAACCTGGGAGTAGAGAACTGTCACCTCACACGAGAGATGCTTCATACAAAGGTGTGGCTTCAATGAAGCCAGGAGCTTTATTGGGATGAGCAAAAATAGACACAATTATAGGACAGGGCCCCTGTCACTACGTAGTCGGCCCTAACTTTTACTCAACATCTTTTCAGTATTCTGGGACGAAAAATTAAAGATGGTGGTGGCATTTACTCTTATTTACTAGGTTTCATTTGGGGGGATTATTTAAAGCGCACATTGCAAAGAATAGTTATTACCTCGAAAGAGCTACGATTATTATTTCAGAGGCTGCCATCAGGAAAAGGGCACTGCTGGTTAGTCCACGGATATGGTTTTTCTCCCCCAGTCCCAGATATTCAGGAGACATAAGAACACATTACGCTTCTTTTTATTCTTTATATGTACAATTTTTTTTTTTTTTTTTTTTTTTTTTTACTAAAATGGCAGTGTCAGTAAAGATCTCAAGTAGCTCTTCTCAGCTCATAAGTAGAAGTCAAAATATCTAGAGGGAAAGATTTAAAGGAACAGATATAGTTGGACTCCTAAGAAGTGCACGCCCCCAAGGACCCTGCTGTTGCTTGCTCAACTTGTTGGGACTCCTATGTGCCAGGTAAAGGCCTAGGGGCTACAATGAGCACAATGAGGAATTCTGCCTTTGGTAAGCTTTTTGGGATTGACGGAGATGTCCAAAGTAGAAAGCTCTAGAAAAATAGTGGGAAAGACTTCTCAGTCCTGCCACCCAGGCTCCCAGGCCGTGAGCGCCTGTCTGGGACCCACACCGGCAAGTCGCCTTCTTCTTGCTTCTGTGTTAATGCCCAGATGGTTTCTTCTCGGCTCTTGCTGATAATCAGTTCCATTCATGAGAGCGAGCTGCTGTGAATCCCAGGGTGGGGGAGTCCTTGGGCTGCATTTTCTAATATCCCCTTATTCCCTGATAGCAAAAAAAAAAAAAAAAAGAAAGAAAAACTGTTCAAATAAGCTGTACCACATTCTCCTGCTTTGCACAACTTCTGCTTCCCACCCTAGGGTGAATTTCCTTCCAACCAGAAGCAAAGTTTTCTTAGCAACTAAGTTACAATTTAATTAACTTTCCCCTTTATGCTTTTACAACTTGCTTGGGCCAGGCCTTTTTGGAAAAAAAAAAAAAAAATTTTTTTTTCTGGCTATCACAAAATATAGTTTGAAGCTGAGAAGAGTTTTATGGGGGTTTGTGCAGTGGCCTCTTCCCTAGGCTTTCAACTTATTTCTCTTGGTCTGTCTGCCCGGCTCCGTGCTATCCCGCCAGAAGGTGTGGCACGTGACACCCTAGTGTCCCTGCCAACACTGCATCCTCATACACTGTGGCGATGGTGGATGCTCAAGGGAGTTGGGGGCTGTGCGCCTTTCTCCCCTTTGTTCAAGTGCAGAGCCATGAGCCAGGAAGAGGTTTGGATCTGATTCACCTAATTTTCCAAGTGAATTTGGAGTGCATTAGCCTCTCTCCCCTTGGTTTTCCAGCCGGACAGATGACTCCAAATAGCTGTTATAAAAAGAAAGTGGGACAGGGCTTTCCAAAGAAGGGAGTGTTGCCCGATGGTTAAGAATCCAGATCAGAACTCAGAATTCTGGCTCTGCCTACTCAGTAGCTGTAGACTCTTAAGCCAGTTTGCTAACCCCATGAAACTTCAGCTCCCTCATCTTTAAAATAGGGTAATAATGGGTCTTTTTTTTTTTATATATAGGGTAGTTGTGAAGATCAAATAAGAGCTTTCAGGACTGAATCTATCACACTGTAAGGACTCAGCAAATATTGGCAAGTGAGTGTGTACATGCATGCCCACACACTGGATCAGGTGACTTCTGGATTAAATGCTGTGTGTTAAAGACAGAGCCCTGAAGGGTGTAACGTAACCTTGAGAAACACAACTGCTGGGCTCCTATTCCCAAATTCAGAGCCGCCTTTTCTCAACATACATTTTTCTTTTCTTGATCAACATTGAGACTCACCAAGTCCAGCTTGATTTTTTTCTTACAGATTGTTCCAATAACATCCGCAAAGTCTCTTTGTGTTTCGAATGAACATCTCCTATGTTCCAGATCTTAGCTACTACCATCAGACTGGGATTTACCCTGGTCACAGATGGCCCCTGTAGCTGCACAAGGCCCCGTTCACAGAACGGCTTTGCATTCTTAATGGCCACTGTTGCCATCTTGAAATCCTTAATAATTTTTGAACCAGGGGCTCATGAAGTGGGTGTTTGCTTCCCAATCAAATTAAGGTTAGAAAACAGGTAATTTGCGATCTCCTTTTTGGACCTGTGGGCAATTTCCTATTTTACTCGTATGGAAAATAGCCCTGCATCTATTTAAATTAAACCAACTCCGTATTGCCCCTCACCTCAATCTACTTTTCTGTCTGGTATCAAAGCTTGCCGATGACAGGGAAGACCCAACCTTGGCATAGGCCATTTGATTGATGTTATTTTACATGGTCATGTGGACAGAGGCACTGAGGACCCCCTTGGACACTTGGGACCACTCACCCATCTTCAGAAAACCAGCATGACAGACGGTTGTCTCTGAGCCTTCTTGACCTGCCCTG
The DNA here is from genome assembly GCA_963574355.1 of Loris lydekkerianus. Classification (NCBI taxonomy): domain Eukaryota; kingdom Metazoa; phylum Chordata; class Mammalia; order Primates; family Lorisidae; genus Loris; species Loris lydekkerianus. The sequence goes on from CAUYPK010088620.1 coordinate 22,910, forward strand.
TGGGGAGATGGTGGCCAGACTTCCCGGGAGCGCACACGTCCCTTCTTTCTGGCTCTTTTGCACTGTCAGAACGCCTCTTACCAACTCCATATCTGCCCTGTATCATTTTGATCTCCCTCCTATTTCTCCTTTTAATGTCAGGCTGTGCCCAGTGATTGACAATTATAATTATTCCTCGGAGAGCCTCCTATTAATAACAGCCATTGATCTAACTCAGATGATTCCACACATCTTTATTTCCTATCCTCCAATCGGAGACTTGAGCTCCTCCAGGCTTGAATTCTGTAGCTTGCAAAAGAGAACTAAGACTAGGTTTCAAAATAATAGGTGACCTTCCTCTCCATATCAGCTCCGAGGCAGAGCCCCTCTCCTCAATAGATTCCCCCCTCTTCTTGATCAACATATTATTATTTTTAAAAATCCATTTTGACTTTCCCTTGCCAGAAAAGGCTCTCCATCCTCCGGCTGCACAGCGGGGAGCTCTTTCAGACTCGCTCAGATTGGTGGGTGGAGGCGACCACAATTATACCCCCTTCAATGACATGTCTGGGGTTGCACTGACTCCAGACAAAGAAGCTGAAATGTATGAAAGTTTCTGTGTCTTCAAGACAGAACCTAAAAATACCTGCCAGAGATGCAGGTTGGGAGCTATTTCCAACAACAGGGCTCCATGGTTTTCCTGCTGGGAGCTTGAGTGCCTCTGAATTCTTCTCAGCAGGCTGTCTGAGCTACCTGGTGATCAGGGGAATGATGGATGAAGACCCACCTGGAGTGGTAGGAGGCTCCCCCGAGGGGCCTCAGCTTCCTGTTCCCACCTCACTGTGCCTTGCCACAGGCTTCCACGGTTCTACTCACTGCTGTCCCAAGTAGCCAATGACACAGCCCATGCAGAGGGCAGGCTGTTTAGGGACCAGGATCATTGCCATTTTTTAAATTCGTCTTAAGCAGACAGCTTTGTCAGGGGGAAAACATGACCCCAGGAGGAAAGGATCGTAGAGACTTTGAAGTCACTCCTTCACCTGATGCTTGAGTTGTCTTTAAAACACTCCCTCATGCAACACTTTAAAACGCTACAGCCTCTGTTTTCATACTTCCTCTGACAGGGAGCGTACCAGCCACAGAGGCATCACATCCTTCCGTCTTTGCACATTCTCCTTTAAAAACACTTTTTGTTCTTAAGTCATAATTGACTAGTCTATAGCATCTAGCTGGGACCACACAGAATCATCTCATTTCTAGCCTACAGTCTAGCATTTCTGGTACTGGGAAACGTTGTTGGCACATTCCACAAAGCTCACCTTCTGTAGGCCAATGCCTCTGTTTCCTCCAACCTTTCTTCCCTTGACCTTGAGTCTAACCCTACATGGTCTTCCTCCTCTGGAAAATCCACCCTAAATCTTCTCAACTGTGGCACAAAGGTCATACTTTCTGATGTGGGCATTTAAGAAAACATTGTGGGATTGTTTTAACAGTGTCAATGAGGATGGAGGTTTGCCACGAGACTCAGATATAACACCGTTCAACCTGAATTCTTCCAGACAGCCAGAGGTCAGCTGGGCTAACATAATGTGGTTTTAAAATGCTGAATTTACAATCTGTACTTGGACTATGCATAGGAGCACCTCTTGGCTCTTCATAATGTGTAAGGTCCACCTCTTGGTTCTAGAAAAAACTGTCCGTGTGGCAATGGCCATGCTCTTTGAGAAGGGTGAGGAAGAGTCTCCCGATTGGCTGAAATAGCTGAGAGTGCAGAAGCATTTATGAAGGTGGAGAGCAGAGGGACTCATGCTCATTTAGAACCTTTCATTATTTCTTAAAAAGGATATAAAATGCATGAGCCACGTTGTAAGGAAGGAGAGAAAATTGTACCCCCAAACCTGGGTTGGAAATAACTATACAGTTTTGCCTAAACATGTCCTTTTCTTCTTTGTTATTCTTTGTTATTTCAAAAGTATTTTTTAAATTCAAAAGATCCAACATCTTCAGGAAATTTGAAAACACACCACAATGAATAACCATATATCTTCATCACAGTTCATTAATTGCTACCATTTTATAACAAGCTATTCCTTTTTTCTCTCTTTACACACACATACACACACACCATCCAAAAATAGTTACCAAACATCATTGGACACCACTCTACAACCCACTGAGTACTTTATCTGGCATCACCCAAGGACAGTTGCCTCCTCATCCAGAACACTGTCATCATATCTATGAAGATGATTCATTAAATGAAATCATCCAACATGCAGTCCCAGCTTAAGCTCCACATTTTTCAAAAAATAACAGTCATTTGAGTCTTTTTTTAATTCTAGGATTTGATTGAAGTCCTTGCATTTTGCTGATCATTCTTGTGTTTTGTCCCCTCCCCGTCTAGACAAGGGCAGCGAGTTCCCTCGGGTCTTCTTCCCATTGTGTCCTTTGAACCAGCCACACTCTGGGTTTGTTCTGACCATTTGCTCACAGTTGTATTCTGATTCAAAATTCCTGCAAGAACACAGTTCCCTCTCACACCAGGACATTTTGGGGTTTTGTTTTTAGGACTCTGACTGCCTCCTCTCCCTGCCCCACCCACTCACCAGCACCTACACATGGCACTCACGTGGAAGCTGGGAGAAGGGAGCTCTTGGTGGGCAATTTCAAAAGAATAGAGAAGGTTCTGAAATGAGAGGATTTTAATGGATTGTACCAAGTATGTATTTACAGACAGAGGAACTCCACATCATCTGGTCTAATTTTAGTCATGCTGAAGGATAAAACAAGAGTGGCCTGAGATATTTTACACATGACATCAAGAAGTCTTATAAAAATTCAGTAAGTCTTAGAGATGTTGAGCACCCAACTAACATGTCCTCATGATTGTCTAACTCTGCCTCTATGATGTGACTTCTTACCCCAGCATCTCCCTAATTGTTTGGGGGAATCTTGAGATGGGTGGGGTGCACAGGGTGCTCTGGACGGACACCACTAGTGGGCTTCTCTACTCTGACCTCCTTGCAAGACTCGGCCACAGCTGCCCTGAGCCCCTGCGCTTCCTGCCCTCTGTTGTGTGATCAACACAGTTCTGAATCAACACAGCCAGTGACTCTGGTGACAGAGTCTCTTAGAAAGACAGTTTTTGGTTCTAACCAGCTCTGTGTTAGGGCTCAAAATCAGCTCTTTGGAGCAAGTAAGGATTGTGGGGTGGAGCTGGTAGCTGTCACAAATTTGGACATCTTACCATTTTCCTCCACATTCCCTGTGTTCCCAAGAGCAGTGATTCCTGTACCCAGAGTTTCTCCATTTGGCCCCAGCACAGTCTTTCCCCAGCCAACGCCTCCCGTAGACAGGGAATTGTGCACATAGGCAGCTACCTGGAGGACAGAGTGTCACCCACCTGTGATCAGGCTCAGCTCCAACCCAACCAAGATAATCCGTCCAATACCAGCATTTTATTAGGTGTGTTTCATTAGAAATCATTTCCTGTAGATAGATGCCCACCTCTTAGAGATATAGCTATAGATAAGATGGATGTAACTTAAATTATGTACCTTTTAGAGGTCTATGGTGAAACATGTTTGGGGATTATTGTGTTAAACCCAATTGAATTAAGTTTTTATTTAATTCAGATTAAAATGAGGGTACAAATGACTAGGTTACCCTGCTTGTGCTTTTTTGGTCAAGTTCAAGTTGTAGTTGTGCCCTTCACCCAGGGGGTGTGCTGTGCACCCTTCACTGTGCCCATTAGCTGAGAGCTCACTAATACTCCTCTCTCCGCCCCTTCCCTCCTTTCCCCTTCCGCACCACTTCAATATACCCACTCTCCTGTGGGTGTGTAGTTGTTTTTCTATTGGTTTCATATTAGTATTGAGTACACTGGATACTTGCTTTTCCATTCTGTGATACTTTATTAAGAAGAATGTGTTTCAACTCTATCCAGGTAAATACAAAAGGTATAAAGTCACCCTCTTTTTTACAGCTGAATTGCATTTCATGGTACATATACTGCAATTTGTTAATCCAGCCATGCCTTGATGGGCACTTGGGTTGCTTCCATGTTTTACATTTTTAAAAAATTGTTTTTGCAGATGTTTAACAGAATAATGTACATTATAAATCTCTAAGAAAGGGTTACTGGAATAAGAACCTTATTTCTTGGAGGAGTTGGTGGCCCCACTGTCACTCCATACTTGCTTGAGGACTGTCACTTGATTAGGAGCTGTGCTTAGGGGATCTCTCGGGTGAGCTCTGGCTGGGAAGAGGTACGGTTTAGTGTCTTGTGCCAACCCTTGGCAGGAGAGCAAACTGTTTTTTGTTTAGGGTCTAAAAACAACTTTGGGGTGTGTTGACCCAATAGGTTCTGCCCTACTTATAAGTCATGAGTGAAAAAAAAGCTGTATTTTATATTTTTATTTTGGGATTCTTCACCAAAGAGCCAAGCTCTCTTGTCATTGTGTCAAAGACATGATCAAGTCCCACCCTGTTTCATCCTGGATTCACTCTTCCTTTATGGACAAGCCTGATATGAGAACTACTAAGACCATCTATGGAGGCCCCAGAGGGACACAAGTCTGGATCTCAACCCTCAATGTTATAATGGAAGTATAAATAGAAGCATAATTCTGGATTGACTGTCCTCTCTCTCATCAGGCACCATTCTCTAAGCATGCCAGTCAGGATAATTCTGAAAGTGCTAAGCCCTTTCCTCTCAAGTCTCTCCCTGACAGTATCAGGAGGAACTTTAGGAAGTGCAGTAACGTTCAAGTTATATGCAGAATTCCATCTTCAGGAAAACATGGAGACGTGCCGGGTTCTCAGTTGCACACAGTCTAAACATTCCTTGCAGTCTTAATTAACCGCATTTGCTCTAGCTGCGGGCTGAGTCAGCCGAGCCGTGAGCGAAGCCAGTCACCGTCCTGTGTGATCACGTGGGGACTGACTACATCTTGATCTGTGATAAACTGTTAGTTCTCTTGAAATGCAGGAGTTTTTAACCTTAAAAAAAAAAATGTATATTGAGTCATTACTATTGCATCAAAGCAAAGTAAAGGGAAATCTGTTGCTACGGGTAAAAGAAAGAAAACTAAAAAAAGGAGAGGAGAGAGAAAGAAAGAGAGAAAGGAGAAAGGTCATCTGCTCCCTGAGAGCCCCGATCCTCCCAGGCAGGACTGAGGAGCCTGAGCCTTCCCCACGCTTTGCGCAGACGGACCTGTGTTTGGTGGTTCATCCTGTCCAGGCAGTCACCGCACTAAGGCAACTGCCTGAGTGGGTTTAAATCATGGTTCAGCCCTTATCAATGAGCTCTATGAACCTAGGCAACTTGTTTTGTTTTTGTTTGTTCGTTTTTAAAACAGAGTCTCACTCTGTCACCTTGGGTAGAGTGCCCTGGTATTATACCTCAAAGCAACCTCAAACTCCTGGGTTCAAGTGATCCCCTGCCTCAGCCTCCTGAGTAGCTGGGCCTATAGGCGTGCCCCGTGATGCCCACCTACTTTTTCTATTTTTTGAAGTGATGGGGTCTCACTCTATTCAGGCAGGGTATGGGACTGCCAGAGCTCAGGTGACCTTCCCACCTTGCCTCCCAGAGTGCTAGGATGACAGGCATGAGCCCCGCGCCTAGCCTTGGGCACACTGTTGAAACTTTGCAAGGCTTTTTTGCCGAGTCCTTACTGCGTGTTGCCCCGGCCCTGATGTACGCATCTTAACTCAATGAATCCATTCAGCAATTTTGTAAGTAGGTACTTCATTAAGCCCATTGTACAACCAAGGCCAAGTAAGTTTCCCTGGGTTGATGTGTGCATTTCCTGTGACAGTGAAATGAGATCACCAGTGTAAAGCCCTAGTACAGTGCTGGATCCGTAGCAAGCACACCAAATCTTAATTTTTATGTATTGTCTGTTTAGACTAGAATTTATATAATTTTATAATGTGTTAGGCATTCTTCTAAATATTTCAGACATACTGACTCATCCAAACATATGGAGTAGGTGTCGTTTTCAGACCCTTTTCAGACGAGGAAAGTGAGGCACAGAGAGGTATACAGCTATTCAGCGAGGAAGACTAGAAGTCTGACTCAGAGACCACAATCCTAACCTCTACGCCACACCGCCACTAATGCTGCTGTTTGTTTAAGTGTCGCACTTAAGGGACCCAGTTGCATATGTCCTGCTTTATCCGGGGCAGAGACCCTTCCATAGTTTGTGGGTGGTCCCCGTAAGTGATGGCCTGCCCCACCCCACCTCCACTGCCCAGAACTGGGAGGTCCCGGGTGAATTTGTTGTTGAATGAATATACAGCAGAACCTCCATCGCTGACCACCTCCCTGCACTGACCACCTCCTTAAGTTGAACTAATTTTCACAGATTGGCCGTGCACCACATGAGTGTATCAGTAGAGCAGGCCTAGATCCTTATGTTGACACCTCTGTATGTTGACCAGTTTGTTATTGTAGGTGGTCAGCTTACAGAGCTCTTACTGTATATGTTAATAGGTTACATGTGATTTGATAAATAAATTATTAGCAGACTTGAAGGAACGTTAAATGAGAAATTTATTTAGTCTGAAATGAGAAAGCCACTCAAGGAATTACGGCTAAGCACAGTTTCAGAAAAATGGACGATTTCAGTGCAACTGGTCCCCTGTGTGCAGAGCTTCCTTGGCAAGAAAGTCACACACTCCTGCTAAGTCTTGGACAGAATGTTTTCTGCAATGAGCAGGAGGCACTGGGAGGAATGTGTATCAGTAACAGCAACGCCTAGTAAGCTTCTGCCCTTAGCCAGATCTATGCTAATTCCTTTACTTGCTTTCATAGACATTTTAGTTATCTAACTTAATTCTTTTGATAACCAGAGCAGGGAGGTTCTAACAGCATCACCATTTTACAGATAAGTAAACTGAGTCATCGTGCCAGTAGACTCCAGGTCACCAGCTATGATCTGAATTTGCACCTTGGAAAGTAGATCTTCCTCTGAGGGTAATGTTGCTGTTTTTTAGTGGGAGGTGAGGTCAGCATCTGATTTGTGATGGCTTTGGTTGGGGCTTCAGGGTCTTGCTGGGTGCCCCTCTCTTTTTGATATTTCTTTTCTTTCTTTCTTTTTTTTTTTTTAGACAGCCTCCAGCTGTCGCCCTGTGTAGTGTGCTGAGGCGTCACAGCTCACAGCAACTTCAAACTCTTGGGCTTAAGCAATTCTCTTGCTTCAGTTTCTCAAGTAGCTGGGACTAAAGGCGCCTGCCACAGCCTGGCTATTTTTTGCTTGTAGTTATCATTGTTCTTTGTCAGGCCTGGGCTGGATTCGACCCTGCCAGCTCCAGTGTATGTGGCTGGCGCGTTAACCGCTGGGCTACAGGCGCCGAGCCTCTTCTTGATATTTCTTCTCAGTTGTTGATGTTCAGGCCTTGGTCTGCAGAGCACAGCCAAGAAAAGGAACTCGCAGTGCAGAGGCAGTCTGAATAGCAAGGTAACATTTGTTTCGTACAGCTTTCCCCACTGAAATGTGTGCTGAATGCACAGAACACCTTTAGCATAAATACTAACATAGACCAGGAATGTTGTCTGAGTTTTCAGCACCCAATCACTTGTCTGGCTTTATTCTAAAATCCTGAATATTGCCATTTATTTTTGGTTTCTTTTTGGCTTTTAATGCTCAAAAGTCTACCATCATGTTGAGATAGTAGGTACAGACCATGCCATTTATAAATCGTCTTTGATGCCAATGGTGGAAAAATATTGCTGTTTTTATTGGGGGGGGGGGGGAAATTGACATCAGCTAGGAAGTCACTGTGTGTTCAGTGTCAATGGCTTAACTTCCCTCTGGTTGGCTACTTCACAAATCCCCAAGCTCCATGAAACAACATCAGAAACTATAAAAGAAAAAAAAAAAAAAAAGGAAAAGCAGTGGATGGTAAAAAAGCATTTAGACAGATTTTCATAAATGCAACAGTACTTAAAAGAAAAAAAAAGCAATTTCGTGTCTACTCCAGGTAGACACATAAAATCTTATGAACAAGTTCAAAGTCTCATTCACAAGGCTTTCATGCAGATTCTTTTAAAAATTGTAAAAGAAAGAAGTTGGATGGGAGGAAAGGGGGAGAAAATGAGGGCTCGGGCGGTGTGAGTTTGGAAATTAGGGAACATTTTCTTTACATTTTCTCTCTGGAGAAATGTCATGAGTCTTGAAGCTCCCAATGTTAGTGGCATCTAGACGGAGGTTCGCCTTGTCACGGGGCTCATTACTATTCACCCTTAATTCATATTTTCAGAGCAACAAAGGAGAAAACAGTAGTGTGAAGAATAAGGAAATGTCAGATCCTGGGAGTAACATTTCAGTGCAGTGTCGAAACTGAGGTTAGCGGAGGTTGTGCTGATTTAAAAGCCAGTCCAAACACAGAGAGGCGACGAACGCTCTCTCACCTTTTTCTACTTAATGCCGAATTCCTCCTCTCAGGTTCCAACCTATCTCTTCTTATCTGGAGAGCTCTTTTGGTCCCTGCTTCCCCACCACACCTGTGAGACCCTCGTTGCTAATGATGACAGCGCACATTATGAAGTGTGGATTCAGTGCTAGGTGCTGATGCTTAGGGATTTACAGGGATAATCTCATTTCATTTCACAACCACCCGATGAGGTCATGCCTACATTATCCCTCATTCTAACATAGACCAAGGTAACAGAAGACAAAACAGGGTACATGACTGGCTGGGGGGTTACCCAGCTGGTAGATGTCGCAGCTGGGATGCAAACCCAGGTCATCTGTCTCCACAGCCTGTGCGTTCAGGGGGGACATCGACCACAAGCAGGACCCGGCTCCTCCAGCTGCAGAGACCTGGCCCTTCTGGAGGCTCATTCACACCCGCAGTCTTCTCCTGTGTAATACAAGGTGGTTTGCATTTTTGGCCATCAAAGAATGGACGGAAAATAGACTTCACGTTCAGCATCAGGTTTCCCTGAGCCTCCTCCTCCCCTCTCTTCCCCTCCCCTCCAGGATAGAAAGTAAATAAGACCAGAGAAACTTCTGAGAAGCCATCATTCCATGCCTTCCCTCGTTGAAAGGCTATTTGTAAGGCTAATGTGTAACAAGTGGTATTTTCCACTTCCTTTTTTTAATGTGTATGTATTAAAATAGGGGATGTGTGTTCTGTTCCACTCTCCTATTCTCTTATTCTTTACTTGGCAAGTCCCAGCACACCTTGCCGGGTGCTCAGGCCTTGTCAGGCTCCAGGCTAAGAAACAGGAGTTACAAGAGTGAATAGAGTAAGGTCTGTGTGTCCAGATTCCAGATGTGGACATTGAAAATTATCACAGACAACAGCAGCTAACATCAATTGAGGACTAACTGCCATTTAAGCACACTGCCTGTGTGTCTGTTCTTAATCTTTAGTTAGTTGCTACTATTCCCATTTCACAGATGGAAAGATAAAGACACAGGTGTAATAACTCCCCTACACACTCACAGTTTGCAAGCAGACAGAAAGCTTTGCAGTCAGGAATCTTTCTCTCAGCAGGGGTGGCCAACCTCTTTTTTTTTTTTTCTCTCTGCCCCACATTCCCGCATTGAAAGAATAAGAATTATCTTGAGCCACACATTAAATACACAAATGCTAATGAAGCTGATTAGCAAAAAAAAAAAAAAAAAAAAAAAAAAAGTCTCTGCATGCTTTTTGTGATATTAGACACCACAGATAAGCAAAAACTGTCCCCACAAAATCAGCATGTGTCCAGAGGCCTACAAGTTTGACAGCCCTGCTCTAAGGTCTGGGTTCATAACCATTCTGCTTCCAAAAGAAATTATATTTAGGGAAGAGAGCAACAGACTCTGCATGTGTGAATCAGGCACCAATGAAGCGAAGTTAACTACTCAGAGAAAACAGCATATGCCCAGCAGGGAATATAGTTCAGGCAAGGGCACAGGGGCCTGAGAAAACAATGCAGGTAAATAATTTACAGAGGAATAATAGAATGGAGAGGGGTGGGCGAGGCTGCAGGAGATGAAGTTGAACACAGCATGTTGTCTTTTGCACAGAAAAGTGCCTGGGCTATTTTGTGAGTCATAGGGAGCTATTGAAGGTTCTAGGCAGGAATGCGTGCTCACTGAACTCTGGTTAAAGCATTATGTTCACAGTCCAAAATGCAAGTGAAATCAGGGGCTATGAATTCTCTCAGAAAGTTCTACTTAGTATCAGTTTTAATCTTTGAATAGAAATGTTTTTTACTTTCTTTAAAAGGTGTGAGTCTACTGGAAGTGTAGTGGAGAAAAACAATTTGGGTTCAGATTGTCGGTCTAAAAACATTTGCACTGTCCAGATCTGCAGGGGTGAGTGCAGTAATTCTTTGATGGGTGCTTTTCTTATTGTTGTTTTTTTAATGTATCTTTTTCTCCCCTACATGTAGACAGCAGCCCAAAGAAAAATAAACTTGCTTAACTGAAGTTACTGGTCAGTTAAGATACAGTTAATTGAGGCCACAGGAACAAACTGGTGGTGAAACAATTTATCCTGTTGTTTCAAGGTCCTTGATTTGATCTCCATGTGGATCTGTTTCACCTAAGAGTTTTCATCTGTTGAGCCAATTGATTGATTTTTAGTAGGTGTTTGGACAAGACTTCTGAGCCTCTGCCTGGGGTCAGTGAGAAGGGCTGCTGTAATCCACTAGCAATGTCTGCCAGAGTCACAGCCAGGATTAGTGGTAGCACGTTTGCTAAGTAATTTCTACTCCTGATCAAGAACTCTTTTATAAGGTCACAGATATTTGGTATCCCACTTTAATAGTGGTACCTCAAGATCTGGCGCTAATGGAGAGGGAAAATGATGGAGATTGCACAGATGGTTTCCTAACACTGCCCCAGTACAGCAAACAAAATCAGTGTCCATGTTCAACCCACAGTATGGTCACACATGGACAGTTGTGCACCACATAACAATGTTTTAGTGACAGTTGTCCCGTAAGATTACAAAGCTATATTTTTATGGTACATTTCTATGTTCTAAAAAATATTTATTTATTTATTTATTTAGTTATTTATTTATTGAGACTGAGTCTTACTCTGTCGTCCTGGGTAGAGTGCTGTGGCGTCTAAGTTCACACAACCCCAAATGCGTCTAAGTTCACATAACCCCAAACTCTTGGGCTCAAATGATTCTCTTGCCTCAGCCTACTGAGTACCTGGGACTATAGGTGCCTAACACTGCGTCCAGCTAGTTTTTCTGTTTTTAGAGATGGGGTCTTGCTCTTGCTTAGACTGTTCTTGAATTCCTGAGCTGAAAGGATCCTCTGGCCTCGGCCTCCCAGAGTGCTGGGATTACAGGTGTCAGCCTTCGCAGCAGCCTCCTTTTCCACGTTTAGATGTTCAGATACACAAACACTTATATCATGTCACAGTTGCCCACAGTATTGGGTCCATGTTGCAGGTTTGTAGTCCAGGAGCAAGGTGTGTAGCAGGCTGTGCCATCGTTGGTTTGTGTGTAAATCACTCTATGATGGAGTCACCTAATGACACATTTCTCAGAACATGTCTCCAACGTTAACTGATGCATGATTGTCATTATACAACAGATATTAGTATTGGTAGTTAATAGAAATAAATGACATTACCCCTCATGCACTAATCAAGAGGGACATGGTTAAAACAATCTGACCAGGGAGTATGATTTGCTGAACAAGCCATTACAAAAAATCGAATATTAAACAGTTCTCTAGTTTCCGTGATATATCCTATTTGTTCTGTGCAGCTTAAGAGGCTTAACATGTATTTGCATCTGAAACAGGTGAAATTACTATTGGAAATTTCCTTCTGGCTGTTCTGTATCCAAAGTTCTACTGTTAAAAGGCATCAGGAATGGCCCCTGCATAGGCTGAGTTGAAATAAAACATTTTATTATTAGTGCCCAATTATAGTAAAGGTGGATGCTGAGACTGTGCTTGGTTCCTATGGAAAAACTGATTTTTTTTCTAGTTCGTTTTGTAATTCCCGAGGTCACTCTGAGCTTTAGGTATAAGTGAATAGAGAAAAAATCCTGCAAACATCACATTTGCCTGTATAATTGTGGAACCCCCCCACCCCCCGATTCTAGCACTCTCTCCGGAGAGGTTGTGATTTACACACACTTCCACCTGAACTGTATGTGATGTGATGACTACGTGTCTTTTTCTTGAAATTTCATATCAGGGTGGTGATAAAGAGATCAAACCCACAAACGGAAAGTCGTTTGCCTTCTAAGACGTTTCAGGCAGGGGTAGGGGAGAGAGTCAGTGAGAAAACAAATCTAGAAAAATACATTTTAGAATAGAATAATGTAGTAGACAAGTTTATCAATTCATACATACTTTGAGCCTGATCCTGCCCAAAAAGAGAGAGAAAGAAAGAAAAAAGAGGCAGTGAGAAGGGGGGAAGGGAGAAAAAGGAAGACGTATGAAGGGAGGGAGGAAGTTCAAATAGGAGATATTAGACTGACCGTATGGGTTGTCAGCATTTGCCCGATTTTGATCTACAAAAATGACATTTTCATACGGGGCAAACTAACAGCTCTTAGTGGCTGTCAAACAGTAACATTTAGGACCCATGTATGGACCCCGCTGTGTTGGGGGGGGGGGGGGGGGGGGGGGGGGGGGGGGGGGGGGGGGGGGGG